>LTAE01004967.1:0-13702 GCA_001647135.1 Pontederia paniculata | reverse complement strand
ATTTATTTCCTCCAAATATATTTTCATAATTAGGAGATCAAAGATTTTATCTCCTCAGATTTTATCTCTCAGAAATTTAATCTCCTCAGATTTTATCTTTCAAGAAAGTTAATCCCATCAACTTTTATTTTCTCAAAAGATATTTCCTTAACTAAGAAGAAGAAAATTAGAGTTTAAATTGAAAATTAATTTAAATATGAAATAAATTCATATTGTCCAACAAACTTGGACTCTAGAGTTATAAATATCCTCTCCCAACAAATTTAATTCTTTTCCCCTAGCCGGCCCTAATCTTCTTCTCCATGTGCCTTACTCAAGGGATTTTAAGGTAAGACTAAAAATTCTTCCTCTCATTGACGGTTGATCCTCTCCTAACCGGGAGAAAATTATAGGAGAAGAATAATTGCAGAGGGATGATAGGAACGTTTGACGAAGATCGGGACAACAAACGTATGGGCTAACAAGTGTGTATTATGGCGGATCACTTGTAGATCTAGGTTTCATATTATTAATCATGTCTAGAGTTTCTCCAAATTTTTCATAGTTCCGTGAATATCCTGTTCATGATTCAAATCGTGTTCCTGCAAACTATATGTTATCCATGATTCATGCTTTCTAATTCAAATTTTGATGATCTGACCTTCAAACCTAAAGATTATCGTCTTCTTTCGACCCAGAACTTTGACGATTTCATTTTTTGGAGACTTTATATTCATTGATGTATCAGATAGATCGGGATTAGATGTGCATTGGATTTTTCATGTACCGTAACAGTCGTGATACTTCAATAACAACCCATGATGATGAAGTTAACGGTCGTGACACCCATGTCACGATCCGTGAAGATGTGCCCAGACCTAGAATAGCGTTCGACATCTGATCGTGATGTCAATCGCGATCGTGATTACCGATTTAACAGTCGTGACACCCCCGTCACGACCCGTAATGCTACGGTCACGGTCGTGACACCCAGTCATGGCCTGTGATCAGTATGTATATCGAGCATCAAGATCATGATCGTGAACCCACGCGATTGTGATGGCTGTACGAATGACTTACGACCTGTGATGTCATATCACAACCCGTAACCACCATTCAGCGAGATAGCGTCAAGGTCGTGATACTTTTCACGGACTAAGATGAACATAGTTGATCTTCCTGTCACGGTCGTGAACACTAGACGGTCCGATACATGAATAGGAGAAAACCCAATGTCTTACAAGGCGTGACACTGAGTCACGGCCCGTGACTCATGATGTTATGGCCCATGAAGCCTTATCACGACCCATGACACTTGATGCCACGGTCGTGAGATGGTGGTCACGACCCGTGACATACCAATACCGAGATATTTCTTCTACAATCCTATCACGAATGACTTACGGACCGTGATGTCATATCACGACCCGTAACCACCATTGAGCGAGATGGCGTCAAGGTCGTGATACTTTTCACGGACTAGGATGAACGTAGTTGATCTTCCTGTCACGATCGTGAACACTAGACGGTCCGACACATGAATAATCCAATGTCTTACAGGGCGTGACACCGAGTCACAGCCCGTGACTCATGATGTTATGACCCGTGATGCCTTATCACGGCCCGTGACACTTGATGTCACGGTCGTGAGATGGTGGTCACGACCCGTGACATACCAATACCGAGATATTTCTTCTACAATCCTATCACGAATGACTTACGGACCGTGATGTCATATCACGACCCGTAACCACCATTGAGCGAGATGGCGTCAAGGTCGTGATACTTTTCACGGACTAGGATGAACGTAGTTGATCTTCCTGTCACGATCGTGAACACTAGACGGTCCGACACATGAATAATCCAATGTCTTACAGGGCGTGACACCGAGTCACAGCCCGTGACTCATGATGTTATGACCCGTGATGCCTTATCACGGCCCGTGACACTTGATGTCACGGTCGTGAGATGGTGGTCACGACCCGTGACATACCAATACCGAGATATTTCTTCCACCATCCTATCATTCATAATGTAGATGATTCTATCAATAAATTCCTACATGCAACATTACTTATATTATATCTTGTGATGCTACGTTAAGGACATATACTAGATATCACGTAAGGGTAACAAGACTAAAGTTTATGGTTATCATGTGTATCGTTGGGAGCTACCGTTATCGTTTCATACCGTTAGGGGCTGGTGGCCTAGCTTCAGTTTCCTCACTTTGCTCTTGTTACCTGGAGAGCTCCCCTCCTTGTAACAAAGAGGAAACTCGAGCATCCTCCCCACATTTTGGGTATTTTTTTTTTGTCATGGTTGGTACCCCCGTTGACCCTATTGATTATTATCATGGCAACCCAGGATGATTATCGTATCGGATTGTATGAGCTATGTACCGTTGGCTTCATGCTTTATGAGCTCTGTACCGAATGAACATAAAGTCACCAACAAAGACATTAATGGTACAAGTCTAACCTAAACATTTATATATCATCTAGATTATTGTATTTTTGTGAAATTAGGAATGTATTGTAAAATGAGTCACCCACAGATTTGGGCAAAGATAATAGAAAAGGTGTATCATATAAGATTTACATTATTTATCTTTTATCGATTCTATTGGAAGCCTTATCGGATTGTATATTGTTATTATATTATAACGAAAGTCCTTTGATTATATCGAAATAATGATACAAGTCCTTCATTTCCCTCTATTATACAAGTGCTTCATATTGTCTCCATTGTTCAAGTGTTTCTCATTGATTCTATCATTAAAGAAAGAAAGAATATTGTGACCTTGGAGTGGTGCTCCCTATTGATTTGGCCTTATCTGATCTGATCGGATGTGAGATGAATACACTATTGACATTTGGAGTACAAATACCTATTGTTGGTCATATCGTTCCTGAAGCTATATCATTATTGTTGACCTTTGCAGGTTTATGATTTATTATTTGGCCTTACAAGATTGACTACACTGATTATATTGATTGACCTTATCGGATCGGATGTAAAGTGAAGTCATCGTTGACCTTTGAAATGTAATCCTTTATCGTTTGGTCATATCGTTTAAAGTATTTTATTGAAGTTATATCATTCTTATTGGCCTTTGAAAATTTATTCTTTATTTCTTGATCTTGTTAGATTGATCTCAATTATTGTTCAACTGACCTTTGATTCTTTTTTTATTGGCATTATTATTTCAAAAGGTATTACATTATTGGAATATCAATGGACCTTATATCGGAAGCGTGATGGACCACCCTATGGTTTGCGGGCATATCTATTCGTCATAGTAATATCGAGTTTCCATATTACTGAAATTGATAAGTCTTGTCATTGTTTTCATCGTCCTTTCAGTTATCAAATATATATCCCATTATTTCTTAGGAATTACTCTTACCACTTGGGCTTTTTCAAAGAATAATCTTATTATGAAAGAGAATGTATCATATTGGATCAATCCTTAATCGTTATCCAAATTAATATTGTCTCACTCTAGGATAAATCTCAAAGTGATATTATCGGATTGTTTAGTCTTGAAGCCATTGATTTACATTGTTAACTCACCTTATCACCACTTATTGATTTATATCAGTATTGAGATTATTGTTATCGTTATGATTCTATATCTACTTGTGCCTTACACACTGGGCGTAATTGCTCATGAAATATTACTTTTCCTGTATGATCCTATAGGTAACTAGTTCTACAATGGATGATGGTGCTAGTGACTATAAATTACTCGTGATGATGCTGATATTATGCACATGACAGAGTCTTAGTGTCATCCCTAGAGTCATCAAATTTATGACACTAATTATATTATTTAAGACTTCTGCATTTACTTTATTGGATATTATTTTTAAATTGATTAAAGTCTTCCGCTTTTATGTATTTTTTATTGAGTGGTCAACATAGTCAAGTTATCAGTCAAAAGATCGTATTATCAAAAGATCGTATTGTCGTAGCGTCTCTGAGTTCATATTTTATCATTTGGCGGGGTGTGAGTTTAGGGACATTACACTTGATGTATAGTATTTATAAATAAACAACATATTAATATTGAAAATTAATGGAATTAGTGAGAACTTCCATTGATTTGAGGCACTTGACTTGAGCCGGCCTTTGCCTAATTGTTCTGCTCGAGAAGACCCTATAAGTGGTAAATATCTATGAATTTAATGAGGTTCAATATCTAGAGAGCACATGTTTTGGTCAGTCATATATTTGGTGGAGAAATTGAACCATTATGCTTATTTCCAAATCGGATTAATTAGATGAGTTAAACTAAAAAATAATCTCTTGTTAAATAAAAAGTTAATAATGATGATTAATGTTCCGGGCAGACGAGTTCACTTAATTACAAGTCTTGTCGTTTTTAAGTTATAATAATTGATCATTAAAAAGTGTAGAAAATAGAATGAGTTCCTACGCATCACTATCTTTTGTTTTGTAATTTTGATGACTGTTTTGTTTGGTGAAGCACAAATGCATGTGTTTGGAACGGGACAGGCGCCACAGCTACTCGCGTGCATGCTGCTTGGCCATTCCCGCTACTTCTCTCAGCTCAAAGAATGGTAGGTGGCACCGCCAATGCGGACGACCAGTAGATCATGCACTCTAATGGCCTGCGGCACCCCTCCCATCCTTCTCCCTCCTCCTCCACCATGCACCACGCCTTCCTCGCGAGCACTGATCACGCCATGTTCCGGCAACACGACCTGCGTGCGCCCTTCCGCCTGCGGGACCAACGCCGGTGCGCCCCAGCTCTGCTCCCTCTCCTCGCATGGACGTGTGGCATGTAACCTCCCCTCTCCACCCTGCTCCCCACGTTTACTCTCCTCCGTCCTGCTGCTCGTCTCAGTTTAACAAATTACATGCCAACCTTTGGTGTTTTACATGTTAAAGCACAGCGGCTTTGATCCTTCGATACGGGTACTACGGCAAATGCCGGCTCGCCTTGGGCCCAAACTCTTCCCTGATGATGAGGACAAGCTCTGTGTTCGTGGAGCGAGTGCAGGTGCAGCAAGAAGAGGAGCAAAGGAGCTTGCAAGTTTACGGGTTCAGCGAGAGGCCTGAGCTCCGTCCTGAGACGTATAACTGGAGTGTGTTGAATCACCTGTTAGTGGACGCGTACAATAGAAAAGTGCGTTCTCCATCTCTGTCTAATTGGCGTGATCGGTGCAATACTCTTCGTAGTGTTCACATCATTTTCTGTTCATTTTTGCAGGGGTTCACCATGTGGTTAAATGGACGGTCAAGGATTTGGATGTCATGGCAAATGCCATATGGTGTCAGGAGCTGTGAGGGCCTGCTCGTGGTTCTCATCAAAGGTAATCCTGCGCGCTCTCTCACTTTTGAGATCTAATTAACTGATAGATGACAAACAAAAAACATATCTCTGCATCATGTACAGACGTACAGTATTAGTTCATGTCTTTTACTCAGTTAATGTCACTGTTTCTGTTTTATTTGTTTGTTGTCAGGAAAAGAGCAGTCCAAGGAACTACAGAGGTACTACCTGAGTTCCCTCGTCGATCATGGTACGTTTTATCTACACACTTCAAATTAAACTGGCCATGCATTGTTTTGATCCTAGGATTTAGGCTGAATTGCTGTTGCTGATTCTTTCTTCTTCTTTTTTCTATCCTTGTTTACCAGAATTCTTTATACTTCTGTCACTCACTACATTCTGAAACTTTCTCATTTGATATTATTTTACCATGTGGTTTCAAATTGACATTTGAATGCTTCCAAATTAAAAGATGCCAAGATCAGTGAACTCTTGCTGAAGCATAACAGTAAGAAAGATTGGTAGAGTATTATTAAGGTTTCCAAATCTTGAATGGTCAGGTAGAGAAGCCGAATACACCATCACTGAGGATGACGCATACTACTTGGGCGTGGTAAACCTGACTCCTCGGATCATGGTACTGACCATGGAAGTGAATGTTACAACAACAGTGTATGATACCAGTAAAGCAGTAAGCGTTTGCTCAGCTAGCAACACTTCCTGCATGCTTAATCTCGTGTTTCCTGCCACTCAGTATTATGTTTTAGCCACACCAGACGACAAGGTGACTTTCCCTCTTTCTTGTGATACATTTCAGTTCCTGGAACCTGGAACGTTTCATGTATCTTCATGGGTAGGGCTTACTATCTAAGAAAAGAGGATATTTTATTTATTTTCAGAAAACTCATTCTGGAAACCATTTGTTTCAGGTGCATCTAGATGTATTGAATGTGGAGGTCTACTTTGTGGCACGCTTGTTCACATATTTTGTGCTCATAGGTGCCTGCTAAATTCCTAATTTTCTGCTATTTCAATTGGTGATCATATCTCTCTCTCTGAAAGCTTGCTGGCTCTTTTCACAGGAATTATTGTGGTCATAGTTGCTGTGATACTGAACCGCATTGGTGCATGTGATTCCGAGCAAAGGTCGCGAGAACAGGCCGCCACAGAGGGTAGAGAGACTGAACCAATAGTGCCAAGGAAAGATGTGACTTCCATCTATGGGACGAATGCATCGGAGGAATCCCGGTCGACCAACTTGTGTTCCTCCTCCGAAGATCTGTATGATGGAAACATTTGTGTCATTTGCTACGACGAAAGGCGTGACAGCTACTTCATTCCTTGTGGGCACAGTGCTACCTGTTTTTCTTGTGCACAGAGGTAATAGGATGAGACAATAATATGCTACAATTCACTAGTTGATCATGATCATAAATCATAATATTTATAAATCATGACATTTGGAAAGTGCATAACTACATAAAAGGCAAAGTATAACAAAATTTGTAGAAGTACATAGTACATGATATGGCACATTACTTCATCAAATTCCATGCCTTTTTACACTGCTGAAACCCAAGGCATTTGTTTCATCACTTGCAATAAATCTGAAATCTTGTGACATGTTGAATGGCAGGATTATGGAGGAGGAAAACAAGGTCTGTCCGATCTGTAGGAGACTGATTCATAAATCAAAGAGATTGGCTAGCACCTAGTCTTAACAGCTTCATGGATACCTTGAGGTGATAATTAGTTTGAGAGTGGTAAATTTGTCAGCATTCAATATTTTAATACCATATGTATTTGCATGCCTGAACAGTACAGTACCCCCCATCTTTTTGAAATGCTCTCATTTCATGAGCTGATTTAATCAACCAAACGAACCAGATTGTGGAATAGATTTGGGCAACCCAAAATATTTTATTGGGTCTCATATCATTCCACAATCATTAATGTGATTGTTGTGTTCAGGCAATACTATATATATAGTTGTAGAGAAATGAAGCTAAGAAAGTGGAGCTTAGAGATTCCAAAGTTTCTGGACTATCAATTGACTAAAGTTTTTTTCAGCTAACTTGCGAATTCGCATGCAAACTTACAACACCAATCAGCTGAAATGAAATGTTTACCTTTTTTTTTTTCTACTGTAAACATATATCACGATGAAAGATACTCGTCATGAATATGGTAGGCCTTTTAATTAGTTGGTCTCCTTGTCTACTTTTTGCAGCTTCATATTGTTGAGAAACCTCTTAACAAAATACTTTTTGGAAACCATAAGATATATTGATTAGTTCAAGTCAGAAAGACTTTATTGCAAAAATCACCTATTGATTGATTCAATTGGTTAATGGTTTGAAACATAAAATATCTCATAGTTAAATTTCTAAAACATCACTAACGAATACAACTCCTCAAAAGAGCAATAGTTTGAATCCATACAAATAATCTCACTCAAAGTCTCACCTGCTATAGCTAAACGCTAAACGTGAAGCTTCGAATATTATTGTAAAAGAAATTTCAAAAGCGTCAATTTTATTCTCCTATCTTAAACTAGGAAAAGAACAATATCATTAATAGTAGAAAAAGTTAATATTAAAATATTATATATCCTCGCGGTTAAGGCGCTTTAAAACATTCTGGAATTATAGAAATAATTTGCTTTAAGTCGTAAATTAAAAAAATGCTTGTGGGGACCTAGAGTTTATTGTTTTGGGTGATTAGTGTTCAAAATTTTGAAAGATTTATCTTAATGCTCTTGCCTTAAGTTAGATCAATCACAGCCTAATAGATTTTTTCTTGTCAATGTTAACATAAAAAAAGTTGTTGGGGGAGTATTTGATGAATTAACAGTGGCGCCAAGATCATTCGTAAAACGTTCTGGAATTATTTGATGAATTCAACCAACCAACCGTGATTGAATTATATGTTCGTGAAACGCTGTTTCTATTGAGATGAAGAAAACTTGTCCCAATTCTAGCCAGAACCGGGGCTATCTTTTATGGACTGATATTATGTCAATTTTTTTATTTCATATTTTCCGTTTTCTCGTAAAATATAAAGTATAGTTATAAAAGCATAAAACTTACTATACATATTATGAAACGCTTAATTCAATCAACCAAAATATAATTATTACGGGAACAGGAAGCTGCATTGAGCAGTCTTCCACTGCATGCAGGCAGCTCGCTAAAGTTTTATTAGACAAAATAGAAAATTGATTGTTGAGTAGGTAATACTTTTAATGAAACTAAAAGTGCACGTAATATAATGAGCCAAGTACATTGAATAAGGATAATTGAAGTATAGAGTTTATGTACAATGTTTTTTTTTCGCTCGATCATGCTATAACAAATTAGCTATAAAATAAGTAATACAATATATTTTTTATTAAAATAATTTTATTATATAAAATAATAATATGCTAGTCTCGCGTGAATTTACGTAGAATCATATAAATTTCATAATTAAAATTCTAAAGCCTATATCTCTATAAGATTTTACATTAATTTAACTCATTTTATTGACTTAAATTCGATAATTTGACTAGCTTAACTCATTTTATCTCTATAGTCAACTCGATAATTTGACTAACTTACGTTAAATTCATTTTTTCTTAATTATTATATATCACCTTAACATGATTAATTTCTTTTACTACAAGCTGAACGTTATATATATAGCAAAAAAATAATTGTGCAAATATATTTACTCGAATGCGTATTACGTTAAAAGTGTACAAAATATAAATAAATATCTTTAAATGAGTTAGGTAAAAAATAAATAGAGACCTTTCAATCATATACCCGTTTTGATTTGAGTTTTACAGAAAATCAAATAAATTTGAGAAATGATAAAATTTCATTTTGTTGGAATGGATCTGAATGAAAGGGTCAGAATTGTCCGCCGTGCTAAGCTCTAACAAAGGCAAAAGAGAAATATTGCAATAAACCACAAGACAGACTCAGACTCATGCAGCCGGATCCAAGGCAACACCACTCGCCTCTTCCCGTTCAAACCAGGAGAAGTCGTCCATATTTTTGCAAAATAAGTAAAACAAAATAAATCCAACAAAAAAACACAGGCCCATGATACCAAGATGGACATCCCGAGGAGCAAAATTTGAGCTGAAAATAACTTTAATAAAGTGATGAAATAACCTTCACCATGTCAGGACCAACAGGATGCAATAAAATAACAAATCTGTCGCTTTCTAGAAGGTTCTCCTGAATACAAAATAATTAGGCCACATGCAGAGAATTAAACTAAAGAGCTTGTGTTGGTTTCATTTATTTATTTATATTCTCTCCATACTTTATCCCCCTTCCCCACCAATGAAAATTTCGACTTTTAGCTTCATAGTCAATTGAATTAATGATTTTTTTTCCTTCTAACGATCCTTTAATTGGAATTAGGTAATTTCTTTTTGTAAAAAAGAAATTCACGGTTGAATTTTAAAAATATTATAAAAATATGTTGATACCAAAAGAATAATAAAATATGACATTTATCCGTGAATGATTCAATGACACATGCAAATCCACAAAACCATTCACGCATCTCCATTGTCGTTCCTACGCCATCCGTGACTCTTTACCTATTGAATGGACTCATGCATAGTTGAGTAGAGGAGGACATGAATTTATACGTTTATAATATTGTTGAATAATACTTATAAATTAAATTAACATTTATTTCGATATATATATATATATGTGTGTATATATATATCATGTGTCTTTATCTTCGTTCTATATGTCTGAAGAGACTTTTCTTCCGAAGACCAAACTACATCCATCCATCTTTATTTTCGTGGCTATTATTTTGTCTAGTTAACTTGGCCGTTTTAAAAGATTGGAAGAGTTAAACCGAAATTATATTATTTAATCTAAGATGTAAAACTAAATTATATTATAAGATATTTTAGTATAAATAAAATATTTTATTTTTTAAGACACAAAACTATTATTTCGGTGTGTTGATAAGATATAAATACTTCTTTTTCTGAACCACAAATAAAGAAACAATTCGGCATGTTTTTTTTTTCAATAAAAAGAATGAGATTTGCACTACAAGAAATTAGTTGGGATATTACCTATTTTCAAAAGAAAATTCAAATTTGAAAAGAAATAGTAAATTAGAAGAAGAAAGAATTTATTAGTTATTGTGAATTAATTAATTAGGTGCATAATTAGTGAAAGATAAAAGTAAAATTAATTTGAAAATGAACTAATAAAATATTAACATCAATTGAGTATTAATATTTATTATCATTAATCAATAAATAGCAGACGCTAATTGGAGCCTTAAATTATTATAATTAGAGGCCTCAAGGAAAAGTTTGAACAACTTGGCACTTGAGTCGTCTCTATTGCATGCGTAATTACACAGAACAAAAGATAGGACTATCTAGAGAAATGATTCCTCATGAAAACTACATCTTCATCTTGCAGAATCCCGTATCGCTCGAAATGGAAACTAAAAATTATAATTAGCCATAAAGTAAGAATACATTGTGGTTAAAGATTTTAGCGGATTAATTTATTGGATATAAATCAGTACAATAAAATAACATATTGTAACAATCCTGATTTTTATGAAATAAAAAGAAATAAAAGGATAAAAGAAAAAATAAGATAAGATGGAATATGTTTAGGATTAAAAAAATATTCGTACGAGTCTGAGTCAAATTATCATTCTAATATTTTAATATTTCTAGTTCAATCAAAACTTATTTCTAAAAAGTACAAATCGAGAGATTTTTTTCTGTATAAATAGAATTCAACCCCTCATCTTTTCTCGTAATTTTCTCCTCTCTCTTTCTCTCTCCCTCTCCTCTCTCTCCTTTTCTCACTTTGAAGATTATGGGTAAGATCCATTAATCTCTATTACTTGATGATTATTTTTCACTTGTTTACGTTAAAAGGGATTAATTCAAAAGAAGATGATGAGTATCACTAGCGCTCAAGAGAGAAAGAGAAAGAAATGAGTAGATCGAACATGAATGAGGAAGAAAAATTTGATGACCTACAAATTAAGATATGTAACTAGAGATTAATCTTAGGAATTTGCATATGTGGATAGTTAAATATTAGAAATTGTTAATGACCTAATGTGTGTAATGAGATAAAAAAATTTGGTATTACATCATTAAAATTAATATATATCAATCAACTTTCAGGACAGACGAACGGACGGATGAAGACCATGACTGAACGCGGATCGTGTCTTCACAAACATAGCTTGCACTATGGCACGACACCGACCGCGTCGTTCAAACACGGGTCGAATTTCGCTAGAAAATTGGAAGACCATGGAACGCGGACCACGTCATGAACGTATGTGAGTTGTGTCCCTCTAATAACCATAACATTAAACAAAAAGTGTGCCACTGATGACGATGATAAAAAAACATACTGAGTATGGCGGACGACCAACGTAGACCGCGCCATCATTAGGCGTGGGTCGTGTTCCTTAAACTATATTAGAAATGGAACACAAATCGTGTTGCACATTGACAAGGTCGGTGTTCCTTGGATCAAAGTCGGTGCCACATACACCCTAACTCTAACACGGACTATGTCGTAAATGACATGGGGCGGTGTTAACTAATTAGCATGATATATCGGATCCTTTCGCCTTGAAAACAAGCGCACAAACACATAACATGCAAAATGGACCATGCCAACATGAAAGCAGACCGTGTTACAGACCTTTCATGTTACATAACATGTTTAAAGAACTACGGACGTTGACCGTGTCAATATCGGACGTGGTCATGTCATGCCTAGAAAATAAAGGAATGAGAATGTGTATTATAATTATTGTTAAATCTTAATAATTAATTTTTCAAGTTATTGTGATGTCTTAGGATCTTTGAAAGATAACTTAGAATTGAGTGTATTGCTCAATTGATAATGTGACTTAAAAATTATAATATTTTATTACCAAATTTGTCGCATGAAGAGGAAGGCCTAGCGACCATTTATAATTTATTTTCTCTTATTTAGGGATTCATTCCCTCCTGTGTTGGGATACAATTCCTCATATTTAGGGTTTCACTCTCTCCTAGTTAGGGTTTCATACCATAATATTAATTTAGAGATTTATCTCTTTCGATGTGTGCTTCATGGTCTACCTAGTCGTGTTTGCATTGAAATAACATGAATTTTTGTTGCGTGTGGTAAAGGCTCACCTATTAATTGTGATATTTGAAGGACTTAGGACGAAATAATTAGAAAATAATAAACGAGGTCCTAATTTAATATTTGACTTGAACATACTCGATATTATAAACCATGAATGTCATGATGTAATTGATGCTTTAACCATTGATGACAATGGAAAAAAAATAATGATTAAGTAAGAATTCAATGGTCATAAACATACAAAATTTTGAAATTACTATGCATCACGTGGTGCAATTGATATTATGGTAAAGTCACATAACAAAAGGAAAAAAGTGAACCTAATGGATTATTGATATTTTATTTTTATTTTATTAGCATATATGTTTTATATATTGATTATTACTATTATATATTGAGTTTTACCGCTCGGAGAATCGTCTCCTATTTTTTTTATCTTGCAGGCAAAATTGATAGTGATGGTATAGCGATAACGTGATGATATTTTATGATGAGATAATTCGTACATGACATAAGTCTTTATTATAGTTAAGTATTAACTTCCATAGTGACATATTTAGAATGTTCATTAATCAATTGATCAAAATTTAAGTCAAAGAAAAGTCCTCAACATTTTCAAAAGGATATTTTGTCATATGATCATGTGTATTTTTGAAGGCGTTACACATATATAACTTTTGTGTTGATTTAGCAACTTTAGTGATTTATTAACATGTTGAATCGAATCTCAGAAAACTTTTTGTTAGTGAATATAATCTTATCATTTATAAAATAGTTGGTGTTATCTAGATTTGATGTTATCTCGATTTGATATTATCTAGATTTGTTGTTATCTAGATTGATTTAGATTAGATAGGTATTATTGGTTATTCTTCTTATTCATCCATTGTACTATATATAGATGTACAGGCACACAAGAACAAATATAGAAAAACATTTCCTCCACTGTTAGTCTCTTAACATGGCATCAGAGCCATCACATTTTTTTCCTCTTACTTTTTCACCCCTCTCCATATTCGCCATCCGCCGGCGGACCCCACGACACGACACACGCTGTGTTGTGTCGACAATGGACCATTTTTTGTCACGACATCGCCGTGTCCTTCTCCAAAGACACATCCTTCCTCCGGCGCACTTGACGCGCCCCTCCGACGTCGCCACATCATGCACCGACGCGGGCTGTGACTCGCCCCTTCGACGCATCGCGCGCTGCCCTCAACACGCCCCTCCGACGCGCCCCTTTGACGCTCCCTCCGACACCACCATCTGCCAC
>LTAE01004966.1:11558-24593 GCA_001647135.1 Pontederia paniculata | reverse complement strand
CATCTCTCCCTCGCCGTCTGCCGGGGCGATCTTCTATGTCCAGAGTGACATTGAAGTCGCCCCCTATCAACCACTGTGCGTGAGGGAGCAGGGCGCGAGTCCCACTGAGCTCCTCCCACATAGTGCTGCGAAGAGACGCTGAGCAGGGGCCATAAACACAAGTGATCAGATAGGAGCTGCCATCTGCTAGTGCACACAACTGAGCTGTCATGCAAAACCTATCCGTCCGAGAGTCCACCAGAGAGAACAGATCGTCGCGCCAAGCGATAATGCATCCGCCCGACTGGCCCACTGCCTGAAGGACCAGGTAGCTAGATAGACGTCTACCCCCAATCTGATCCCACATAGTCTGAGTGCACTCAGATAGCTTTGTCTCCTGAAGAAGAACGACATTAGCATCCCAATCTTTTAAGTACCGACCCAGGATATGCCTTCTCCCCGGGTCACCTAACCCGCGCACATTCCAGGTCACAACCCTCATATGGACACCGTGTCAGACTCCCAGGCCTCCTCTCCACTGCCAGTCCTCCTGTGCAGACGTCGTGACCTGCGGAGGGTGTAACGAAAGCCTGCGGACCCTGCTACCTCCTGGACCTCCGCCATGGATCTGACATTGAAGCTTTCTTGGACCACCAGCTCCTCCGGTGCCCTCTCCCTCGTCTGCTGGTCTGAGTCCGACAAACGAGTGGGCGTTTCTTCAAACGTTGTCGCTGCTGCGGGTTGTGACGTCTGTCGCACCAGCAGGTGCCTGCGGTGGTAGTAGCGCGGCGTGGATGTAAGGTTGTGCTGCTCATCCTCTTGAGTGTTTGCCGAGTCTCTTTGTAGGCAGCATCGGCTTTTTGGATTCCCTGGTGGAGGCGAGACCGTGGACTGTTTGGAGGTGGAGGGTGGAGTGTGGCTAGTGGACTGTGATGATGGCTACGGCAAGGCACCGTTGGAGACAAGGTGGCTTGACGTGGACTGCTGGATGGCGGCGGGAGGGGTACTGCCGGTGGGCTGCATTGGGTGTGGGACAGTTGAAGGAGTGGGACTGCCCGGGCGTCGCAGCAGCGTCAACGGCTGTGGCGCATCATCAGCGGGGAAGGGCGAGGTGGGTTGTGTGGAGGGTGGGTTATCTCCGGTGGGCTGGCACTGTTGGTGTTGGGCATTGGGTGGAAATGAGAGGGGTTATCTCCGATGGGCTGGGACTGTTGGTGTGGGACAATGGATGAAGATGAGAGGGGGTTGTGCGGGCGTCGCAGCGGCGTCAGCATCTGCGAGTCGCCAGCATTGGAGGAGGAAGGTGAGGCGCGGTGCATGTTGGGTGCAGAAGTTTGGGTCGGCTGGTTGTGGTGCTGGTTTAGCTTAGGTTGGGCCTGGGATGGGGATTGGGTTAGGATGGTTTGAGAGCTATCGACAGGTGCGGTCCGGGTGCGAGTTGGGTGCGGGCCAGGATTGAGTGTGGTCTGATCTGCCTCCATCGGTAGCGCGACACGTGTCTTCGTACATGCTTCATCTTCCACCTCCTGCGGTGCTGATGGATCCTTCGTTGCAGGTTCCCGCCTGGACTTCGCCGGCATACGATGAGTCACCACATCCACCCATGAAGCCGTCAAGTTTGTCGCCTGGATCTGAATGGCAAAGGTTAAATCTCCTGCCTGCAGATTTACCGACGATGGCAGCTGGGCGTTCCCGTGCATTTCCACCTCTGCTGAGACCACCGACATGTCTGGCGAGCCGGCGACTGGAACGGCGATGGCGGTTGGTTTTCCAAAGCTGGTTATAACGGCCTACACCACCTCCGGTCTGAGGAGATGAAGGGGGAGACCCCATACATTCACCGTGACTTTCCTCGGCGCTGGCATTACTCGAGCGCCATCCGACTTTCGCCATTCTCTCCAGCGGACGCCACTATCAGCTGACAATGAGGATGGAGCCGCGAGTAGAGCTGCCCGCTGCTGCGCTGACGCCGGAACGAGGAGCCACAGCTTTGAAGACACCCGGCTGAGGTGGAATGGGATCGATGGGCCGAGCTCTGCTACGATTGCCGAATGAAGCTTAGCGAGGTCCGGCGACATCTCGTATGTTTCGCCAATTACACAGCCATCAAGGAAATCTACCGCCTCCTGCACCGCCGTCGACCACGGAAAGAAGATTGTCCTGTCGCTTGGGTTGACGTCCGCCGGAGCCGCTAGAGCAACTGGTGCCTGAGAAGACGTTGTGGGCCGCATCTGTCTGGAACGTGAGCATTCCATTCTGCGGTGGCCTTCCTTCCCACAACGAAGGCACCGGATGGGTCTGCGGCATGCGCGGCGACGTGTCCTGGCTGCAAGCAGTTGTAACGACGCGTTATGGCTGGTGATTCCGTCCGACAATTCCTGGGTGAAGGCGAGTACTTGAACCAGTCATCCCCAGCCATTTGGATCCTTCGTCGCATGGCTGATGGCGTTGGGGGACGAGACTGATGCTGGTGGCGCCGCCGGTAGGGAGTACCGGAGACGGAGGGTGGAGCCGACGGCAGAAAGTGCCGGAGACTTGTGCTTATGGGTGTCGCCGCCAGGGATTGCCGGCGATAGGAGTAAGGCAGCTTCGCTCGGTGAGAACTGTCCGTTCCAGGGCGAAACAGTTTTGGTAGCGCCGCCGGCAGGGATTGCTGGAGGCGGAGGGTTGGGTCGCCGGTAGGGATTGCCGGAGGCTTGTGCTTGTGGGGCGTCGCCGACAGGGGTTGCCGGCGATGGGGAATGCGGCACCGTCGCTAGGTCAGGGCTGCCCACATCGCTCGGATCTTTCAGGGCTGATTGCGGGTGAGGAGAAAAAGGGCGTTCCCGGTGAAGAGGGAGAAGGTGGATGTGCCCTAGGTGCCACCGCACCGGGACGAACACCAGGCAGCGTGGGGTAGGGAGCGGAGAAATACTCGTCACCTACCACGGCAAGCTGCCGGTGACCGGCGGCGTCGGCGCACCTCAGGCGAGCGCTTTCCCTTTTCTCCCCATCGTGACGTCCCAGCTACCAATAACAGTTTTTTCATGTCAACCAAAGATCTATTGAGCAAAAAAAAATGCATAAGATCATAAAAACTTGACGAGGTTTCTGGGTGAATCAATCAACTAGGAAATTTGAATTAAATGGATTTAAAGTATGACTGGGCCAACAACGGATTTATGGACCTCAATCTCCTTTTTTGGTGTTATGAGTGGGACCTTTCCTGTGAGATTGGGAGGATGGTTTGCAGGGTAGCAGAGGTGCATCTTCCTTTTGGAAGGGGTTAAAGGGTCATACAAGGCTTGCATCATCTTTCACGAGTAAATTTTCGAAACGGTAACCCAACTTACCCCTTATACCAATACGGTCGTTTAACTTTATCTTATAACTACACTATCATCATACTTGTGAAATCTTTCGACGCGGTCATATTAACTGGCTAACGCCAATTTTCCAGCTTACCATCATACGTGGCTGCCACGCATGTGTCTTTCTCCTCCACGTTGAATATTATCATATTTTTTATCTCTCCCACGTGGAAAAAAATAAAGTATTTAAAAATTTAAAAGAAAAGGGGAAGCACAGCAGCCACCCCTTGCCAGAATTGAGGGGCCCCGCTGCCCCCCTCTCTTCCTGACCGCAGATCTGGTGAGGGAGACTATGGGGCTCCACGCCCCTCTCTCCTGACATGATATCCTATTAGTAGATGTGATAGACCCGACTTCCTGAGTCATTGTACAACTGAAAATAAATGAGATGTGTGCTCCTCAAAAGAACTAGAATAAGAAGATTGCACATTTGGTCTAGGAAACCAACTCACCCTGTATGATATGAGAAAAATATGTTTCCCTCATGGTAGACAAGAGAATAATTGAATCCTCTTGGCATGCAATACCAATCTGCAGTCCATTTGTAAGTCCTCGATGCCCACTCCCATTCATCATGCCTAAAATGGCACATGGAGGGTTGTCAAGTATTTAAGGGGAGGAGGAACTCGTGTAGGCACTGGTTCGAAGAACCTGGCAATTACTTAGAGATTGAAGTGGTTTCTATACTTGGAAATTACTTAGATATTGAAGCGCCTGGATGGAACAAGTAATATAGGAAAAGCTTCTGCCATGGTGCCCAAAGAAGACCATTTTACCGCAAGGAAACATCAATGCTAAAACTCAAAGTTGCCATGAAAGCTGGAGTAAATTTTCGAAAGAGTAATCCAACTTTAATCCTTTATCAATACGGTCACTAAACTTTAATTTGTAACTACACGATTATCGAACTTATAAAATCTGACCAGCTATCGCTAGTATTCCTGTTTGCGTTCGTCCGTGGCTGTCACACACGCATCTGTCTCTCTCCATATCGATACTAAGTAATAAAATATTATTCTTCTCCTATGTTGCAAAAATAAATTAATAAAAATATTAAAAAAGGAGGTCACAACCTCTATTCACAGGGGCAGCCACTCCGTGCTAGCTTGAGGGGCGGCGACCCCCCGGGGAAGAGAGAGGAGGGTCACCGCCCCCCTCAAGCTGGCAAGGGGCGGTTGCCCTTGTTAACAGTGGTTCCCACCCCTTTTTCTATTATTTTTATTATATTTTTGCCACAGGAGAGAAAATAATATTATATTATTTAGTACGACGTGGAGGAGAGACACACGCGTGTGTGGCAGCCACGTATGCATGCAAACAGGAAAAATAGTAGTCAATATGATTACAACTGAAAGATTTTGAGTTCGATAACTGTGTAATTACAAATTAAAGTTTAGTGACCGTATTGGTAAAGGATTAAAGTTGGATGACTGTTTCGGAATTTATTCCAGCTTTCATGGAAATTAAAGTTAAGTGACCATATTGGTAAATGATTAAAGTCGGATGACCATTTCGGAAAATTACTCTAGCTTTCATCGCAACTTTGAGTTTGGCATTGATTCCTTGTGGCAAAATGGTTCCCACCCCTTTTCCTATATTACTTGTTTCATCCGCAGAGTAGTTTTTTTCTTTGGGGGGTTGGGTTCTGGGTCCTTATGTAATTGTCAAGTTTAGAAACTACTTCAATCTCCGAGTAATTGCCAAGCTCTTCGTGCAGTGCCCACAGGAGTTCCACCTTCCCTTAGATAAACTTGGCGCCCTCCATGCTCCATTTTAGGCGTGATGTGGGTTTCCCACACTCTTTTAAGGACATGGACATGAATGATGAGGACTTACAAATGGACTATAGGCTGGTATTGCATGCCAAGGGACCGCTAAAGATTCAAGTATTCAATGTCTACCATGAGGAAACATATTTTTCTCAGGTCATACAGGATGAGTTGCTTCCCAGACCAAATGTGCAATTTTCTTATTGTAGTTCTTTTGAGGAGCACACATCTCAGCTATTTTTAGTTGCACTTCTCTCACAGCCACTAACTGGATATCTTGTCAGTACCAAATAGCATTTTAAGCTCAGTTTTGAAATCGTAGTTCATCATGTATGTTCAAATCACGATGCGAGAGGGCAGCATCACTGGCTTGAATATGGGCCATCTGCTGCATGCAACATAACAAGACTATCTTTATGGGTGAATAAAAAAATTACTACAGGTGCCAAAGATTTGTACCAAGAATATAAAGATAATATGTAACTTAAGGAAACCACGGATGGCGTTCTCTTTTTTGGGGGGAGAGAGATATAAAAGGGTGACTAGTGAGATCTCAAAATTGGATGACTATTGACATCAAATGTTAATCCTCCTTAGGAAATTGGAGAAGGTATACGGTATACCTATCTGCCTAATTGCTATTACATGTAATTACTTCATTGCTGATATGGATTGTTGATGTTAGTAATGTACTCTGTTGCTCCTAACCACATGCCATGCCAATGTGATACATGAAATGGATATATGTGATTCTCTGTATCCTAAAAAGCATAATTATATGAAATCATCATTTATTCCCTTTGAGTTGGAGGAGGAGGAGGAGATTAACGCCTGCTTGACAGAACTGCGCACTCGGGAGGTTTGCCCATCCAATATTTGGGCCTTCCATGATTAAATAGAGGAGTTAGATCGAAAGAGTGGTCAACAGTTCTAAGGAGAATGGAACAGAAGATGCGGTGGTAGCGTACCAGAACCTTATCTCGGGGTGGATGTCTTATCCTAATTAACTCACTCTCTCAAGGTGGACAACTTATCCTAATTAACAAGACTCAATCCTCTCATGGGCACACCCTATATCTGGAAGGATGTTGCCAAGGTATCACTAGTATAAAGCCCCAAATCAGAATCCGTATTGGCACTAGGTGCTCATTCCTGTTCAAGAAAGATGAATGACACCCAGCTGATCACATGAGAATCTTTTTCCATGCCTATTTGCGATGACTAAGGACAAGAGGCTACCATAGCTGAAATGTGGATGGATCCAATGAATGATGGTCAAGGTTTCCGGTCTCCTTGCTTTTCCACCAACCTGTCTTATCAGGGTTTCCAAGACCTGCTGGGCCTAAGAATTAATCAACTTCGTACAGCCTGATAATTCTCAGATTGTTGGCTGGTCCTGGTCCGGGGGATCCTTCAGTGTCAAACAAGCATATAAATTAATGAGGAAACCAAACTTGGTCGCCAACAATGAATTGACGGTGGAATGTAAACTTATTTGGCGTGCCAGAGCTCCGCTGAAGGTTTGAGTCTTGGAGGATACTCACGCATTGTTATCGGGCTAGGTGGGTATCCGGATGACTCCAAGATCTGAAGTTTATGTGGTGACGCGGACGAAGACATGGATCATCTTTTCTTTGGATGTCAGGTCTCTCGTGAGGTCTGGAGCCCAGCGCATATTGCCTGAACTTGTCACCACACAAGAGGAGTTTTGGGCAAGTATGTGGAATGAAGGGACTCAAGGTGTCGGTGCTGTCTAGCGCTCTGGAAGGGAGATATCTATGATCTATGCTGTCCTTTGGCAAATATGGCTGCTGAGGAATGCTGTTATATTTCACGAAGATCGCTGCTATGTGGAGAACATCGTAATTCATGCCCAGAAACTCTCGAAAGACTGGACGAATAATATATAACTTGAGCTCATATAATCATGTTTCCTTACATTCAGCATCTATGTAGTCAATATACCTATGGAATAAGATTTCTGGATGACTATCACCTTGGCTAATCATCCTTTTCCCTCTCAAAGAAAAATATACAGGTGTGCAGGGAGAAGCCAAGAAAAAAAAGAGTGAGGGTTTGGGTGCCGAAAGCATAAAGATCATAATCCCATTTCCCAGTCCTTGATCAAAAAGGTTGTGTGATGTATAAATTGTCAACATAGAATCTTTCTCCTGCAAAAGATAGTGTGAAGATGTTGTAACCATATTGCCTACATTACTGCCAACTGTAGATGTAATACCCTAAAAAGAAAATAAAAGAGGTGGGGCCCATTTCCCACTTAGAAACCATACTACTTGACCATACTTTCCACTCACCAACACATATAAATCCCCCACCAGCAGCTCCCTCTCTCCTCTCCATGGTTCTTCACGCCCAAGAGCTTCGAACAGGGAAGTTAAGGATTTCTTTCTCTGGTGCAGCAACAAATCAAAGAGATGGAGAGGTGTTCTTGCCACGATATTGAGGAGAAAGATTAATGGGAGGCTGGACAGCAAGAATAAGAAGAGAGAACCAAGAAAATTAATCAAAAGAAGAGGTATTAGAGGCATCAAAGAGGCACTTAAGATGAAAGATGAAGTGAGGTATGTAAAGGGGATCCTCTCCTTCTATCCATGTTTTAATATTCATTTGATGTCAAATAATCTCAAGAAGGAGGAAGAATGTAGGAAGATACATAGATGACAAGTTTAGACACTAGATTAGGAGGAAACCATAAGCTGCATGTAAAGTGTTTGATAAATTGTCTAAATGATATGTGCTGCATATTTTGATGCTTGAAGTGTAATGCCTTCTATACTAAGTTTGTGTTAGTACTTAAAGGAGTTTATTAGAAGGTACCAATTGGAAGATTTGATATATGAACCCTAGAGTAAACTATGATTTGTCAAAAGAAACGGAAATGGATGCAAAAATCCGGGACATACGACTCACTACAGGCTACCCGTAATGAGTCGGAGCCCGCTACGAGTAACCCGTAGCAGGTAAAATAGATTGTAGCGGACGCGGATTTGGTCGTAGCGATCACTTTCTCGGCCTTAGCAAACGTTTTGAGGCCATAGCGACTTGACGACCGTAGCGAATAGGGGAGATCTTAGCGCATTGTTAACGGATTGATTTCTGAGCATCGAAACAGAGTCTGACTACGATTTGGACATGCTCCACTACGGTCCAGTCATGGCGCACTTCACTTAACCGTAGCGCACCAATGATCGACCGTAGCGGTCGTTAGATGACCGTAGCCGCCCTATGTTTAAATGATGTATTGTTATTATGAGTACAATTATGTTACTAATGTTCATTGATTTATGTATTGTAAACACCTAGACACCGATTCGCATGCTCAGCCGTAAATAGGGATTTAAAAGATGAAACATGTATGCAAGTATTGTTGATTGATGTATTGAAATTAAAAAGATGGATTGAGATAAGTCTAGTGCACATCTAAGAAGGAGGGAGAAAACACTTGACACCCGACTGGTATGGATGGTCACTTCCTTGGATTAAATTCCTAAAAGCCCAAAGGGGCAGAAGGGGGGATGCAATGGCGCGTTCCTGGCCTGATCAGCCGAACTAAGTTGGTGTGCACGATGACCCTCGATCAAATAAGATAACAAAAGGACATGTGACCATATGGACGGCTTATGTGAAGTTAAAAGATTAACTTCGAAGGGTCACATGATAAGAAGATGAAAGATAAAGAAAATGACATGAATAATGAAGTTAAGCCCAAATGGGGCTATGAGCATTGAAAGTCAATGCTAAGTAAAGGATTCATGTCTAAAGGAGCATTATATCGATAATGTTAAGTATCTTGTGCATTATATTGATAATGCCAAGTAAAGCAAAGTAAGATGATAAAAAAGTGCATTATAATGATGATGCATAAGCAAGATAAGAAAGCATGTAAAGATGAAACATAGACTTAAAGTTAAGTCAAGAAGCAAATGCAAAGAAAAGATGAATGGTCATGTGTTGACCTTAAACTTGGGTTAAAACCCTATGATGTGCTCTGTGTTTATTTATTGTTTATATGCATGACATATAGGTCTTTTTATATATGGGTGATATGATTCACTCATTCTTCGGCATTTACATACTCTAACGGGATGAAAGTCCCCTGCTTCTGGATCCTGTAGATGAAAAGTAATTATGATGCTTATATTAGGATGAAGCTGCTAATGATGGCTAATGCACATGGTTAAGTATGGGTTAAGTCTTAGAGTCATGTTTATGTTGTCTTCCTCCTTTCCATCATGTTGTAAAGACTATGTATCGCCTTCGGGCGAGTTGATGTATGTCAAGTGACCTTTCTGGACAAGTATGTTTTATGTTTAATGACAAGCTTATGAATTATGTCTCTTGTTAATCATGTTTAAAGTTTTCCATTGATTCATTACTCGTGTCGTGATCTTATATGTCTTCCGCTGATTTTACCGCATGTCGATCTATTTTTTTTTTTTTTGAGAGGGGCATGTCGATCTATTTTCCTTTGTCATGATCTTAAGTCTTGTATGTTGACCATGATTGTCAATGGTCAAGTCAAGTTTATTGTCTCGTAGCGTGGCGGAGACCGTTCCGTGCACGTGGTGGATATCAATTCGTCTGCGTGATGGGGCGCATTTTCAGGGCGTTAAAGTTTTGGTATTAGAGCCTAAGGTTTGGCTCTAAAGTTTGAATGTCTTAGATGATTAAGGCATATGTCCAAGTCCAAGTCGTCCTAAAGGTCAAAGTTCTAAGTCTCTAAGAAGTCTAAAGTTCATGTGCAAAGCATCACGAGCAGCTATCAAGTCAAGAATGCATCAAATCAAGATCCTATGTTAATGTAACGACTAACCATATTGATATATGGTTAATGATGTTTGGTAAGAAGATGAAAAGAGGTGATACTGAACACCATGTTGGGCATGATGAACAATGTGCATCCATATAAAGTATGACTAAGGTCACCAAAGCTATAGAAAAGAAAAGCAAGACATCCTGACAAGATTATCATTTGTGAAGTTTATAAGAAGCGAACCTTCGATGTTAATGGGAATAAGAATCCAAATAAGGATAGGTTATGGTTCGATTCTATGATGAACATGTTCAAAGGAATGCGTTATGTGGATAAGTATAAAGGGGAAAGCAAGAAGAATGTATGAACCCCCAAAAGATGACAAGTGTCAAAGGATGACTATCTCAACAAGTTGCTGGAGATCGAAAATACATCTAGTTGGATGGTTAATAATATAATTATAGGGTTAAGTCCCAAGTTTCTAATGACGACGAACTAAGGATCCGTGTGCAAGTGTCATTATCAATAGTTAAGATGTGCATTTATGGATATGATTGAATTCCGACCATATGATGGATAATTATTGATGTTAAAACAATACTAAGTTCTCATGTTCGAATGGTGATATTTGGGAGGAATTATAGATGTCATTGATTGATTATCGACATCACGTAAAGGTTAAAAGAATTTATCTTAAGATGTTGATCTTGATGAGTATTGAGATATGACAAAGGAATTAATGTAGACTTATGTACATGAATATGTAAGATATTGAGTAAATGTTAGATATTGTGATAAGTCTCAATTATGAATGAATCATGGGTTGTCTATCATGAAGTATTGATGTTATGTAAAGATTAAAGAAGTGATTCTAATATGTAACCTTGATGATTTTGAACATGGCGGCTGAATATGTTCAAATGTACATATCTAATTCTAATGAAGATGTGGATCAGTTTTGATTTTTCGAATATTATGAATGATACATGGATGGATTGATTTTAAAGTCCAAATTCCATAGAGCTAAGAGTTTAGCAATTGAGATTGTGTATAGAAATTTGTGATTAAAAGATTAAGATGCTACCAAGGTATGACAGCCTAAGGATAATAGATTGATTCATGTTATTTAATAGTCTATCACAAAGTGATGTGTTCTTATTGATAAACGAGCGTAATGGTTTAAGGAGAACATGAAATATGTACTCTTATGAAAGGATTGTCACCTTGAAACCCTCATCTAGGATTTAAATAGTTGATATCCCAAGGTTGATGGAGCAATAATGGACATGATATAAAGAATGCCTAGTTGCAAATTATATAGATTCCTTGGAGATCATGTTGGTTATCAAGAAGAATTGTGATTAAACTTAATCCCAAAGGAAGCAATGTTATCGAGGGGATTAATGAATTGAGTAAAACCATGGGGTGAGGAACATAAATAGATGTGACTATATAACGGATTTCGAACTGACTAAATGGAAGTGGAGATGAATGACAACGAGAAAAAAAAAGAGAAATGTATATGAAAATAAATGGAAAAAAAAGAAGAAAGGTCTATTTTAGTAATCTAGTGTTCTATCTCAATATTGGTGTTAAAAAGGGATGTCGATGCTATGTATCTTGAAAATAAGTGCAAGTTGATTTATATATATTATTTAAAAACCTTAAAAGAGTTGTGATTAAGGATTATCATGGTGGGCATCATTATTTTGACAAATAGATACAATGATATTGATTATGAAAGAAAAAAAAATGATATGAATTGACATGTATAAAACCATTATATGCATTATGATTATCAATGTGTCAAGAAGAATGATATATGAGCATAAGAGATAATAGGAAACTGAAATTGTCGAGGAATGTTAAATCCTTAAAAAAAAGGGTATTTTATGTGTCAATATGGTGATTGTGAATGATTTATGAAAAATAAGTGACTCCAAATAAAGTATCTTGGAAAGTATGATTTCGTGAATATTAATTTTGATTGATAAAGTTCAGACATCTCTAATTACAATTGAATATTATAAATACAATGCTTTAAATATAAAGAATAGATTCATAATTTGAAATATTGAAAGATCTTTATGAGAACAAGAATCAAAATATCATATTCGATGAAAATGATGCTTTATGATTTAGTTGGCACCCAAGGATTGAGAGGACTTTGCAGTCGACCTATTAAGGACAAACACTTATTATCCAACTATATAATTGAGATAGTTGGACGCAACTGAGGAAATTGTGTATAGAATCCTTAGAGGATTGTTAGACGAGTTAAAGACAAAGTTTTATGATGACTTATGATCATCATTAGAATCCTAATAGAGGACAGAAGTGATTAAGCTCAATTTTAAAGAAAGAAATTAAGTATGAGAGTAAATACTTTCTCATCAAACTTATTGAACAATCTGGTGATGATTAAAGAGAGGCTTACTTGGAGGGATGATGATGGACACTCAACTCAAATTATATAATAGGAGTTGTTTGGCATGATTAAAGACTACTAATGAAACTTTTGAGTATGATTGATTGTATGAAGGGAGAAAGAGTTTAAATGTGAACTCTCAAGGTAGATTATGGATGCATAAATTATTCATAATAATAGTGGCAATTGTCTTAAATGAGGAACTAAGATTATAGAATAAAAATCTTATGAACATGGGATCCTATCATGAAGGGCACAAAAGGTGCATGAGAAAGAGAAAGGACCATCAAGCAAAGATGTAAGTTTTCGTAGGATGACAATAAATATTAGGGTCGTGCAACGAGGGGTGAAATTTAAGAATTAAAGAAATTCAAGGACAAATTTATTTTAAGCGGGTTATAATGTAATACCCTAAAAAGAAAATAAAAGGAGTGAGGCCCATTTCCCACTTAAAAGCCATACTACTTGACCATACTTTCCACTCACCAACACATATAAATCCCCCACCAGCAGCTCCCTCTCTCCTCTCCATGGTTCTTCACGCCCAAGAGCTTCAAACAGGGAAGTTAAGGATTTCTTTCTCTGCTGCAGCAACAAATCAAAATGATGGAAAGGTGTTCTTGCCATGATATTGAGGAGAAAGATTAATGGGAGGCTGGACAGCAAGAATAAGAAGAGAGAACCAAGAAAATTAATCAAAAGAAGAGGTATTAGAGGCATCAAAGAGGCATTTAA
>LTAE01004966.1:0-11549 GCA_001647135.1 Pontederia paniculata | reverse complement strand
GATATTGAGGAGAAAGATTAATGGGAGGCTGGACAGCAAGAATAAGAAGAGAGAACCAAGAAAATTAATCAAAAGAAGAGGTATTAGAGGCATCAAAGAGGCATTTAAATGAAAGATGAAGTGAGGTATGTAAAGGGAATCCTCACCTTCTATCCATGTTTTAATATTCATTTGATGTCAAATGATCTCAAGGAGGAAGAATGTAGGAAGATACATAGATGATAAGTTTAGACACTAGATTAGGAGAAAACCATAAGCTGCATGTAAAATGCTTGATAAATTGTCTAAAAGATATGTGCTGTATATTTTGATGCTTGAAGTGTAATGCCTTCTATACTAAGTTTGTGTTAGTACTTAAAGGAGTTGAGTAGAAGGTACCAATTGGAAGATTTGATATATGAACCCTAGAGCAAACTATGTCTTGTCAAAAGAAATGGAGTTGGAGCCCGCTACGGGGGTAAAATAGATCGTAGAGGACGCAGATTTGGTCGTAGCAATCACTTTCTCGATCGTAGCAAAGGTTTTGAGGCCGTAGCGACTTGACGACCATAGCGAATAGGGGAGATCGTAGCGCATTGTTAACGGATTGATTCCTGAGCATCGAAACAGAGTTTGACTACGATTTGGACACGTTCCACTACGGTCCAGTCGTGGTGCACTTCACTTAACCGTAGCGCACCAATGATCGACCATAGCAGACCTATTTTCGACCGTAGCGGGCGTTAGATGACCGTAGCCGCCTTATGTTTAAATGATGTATTGTTATTATGAGTACAATTATGTTACTAATGTTCATTGATTTATGTATTGTAAACACCTAGACACTGATTCGCATGCTCAGCCACAAATAGGGATTTAAAAGATGAAACACGCATGCATGTATTGCTGATTGATGTAATGAAATTAAAAAGATGGATTGGGATAAGTTTAATGCACATCTAAGAAGGAGGGAGAAAACACTTGACACCCGACCAGTATGGGTGGTCATTTCCTTGGATTAAATTCCTAAAAGCCAAAAGGGGCGGAAGGGGGGATCCAATGGCGCTTTCCTGGCCTGATCAGCCGAACTAAGTTGGTGTGCACGATGACCCTCAATCAAATAAGATAACAAAAGGACATGTGACCATATGGACGACTTATGTGAAATTAAAAGATTAACTTCAAAAGGGTCACATGATAAGAAGATGAAAGATAAAGAAAATGACATGAATAATGAAGTTAAGACCAAATGGGGCTATGAGCATTAAAAGTCAATGCTAAGTTGTGCATTATAATGATGATGCATAAGCAAGATAAGAAAGCAAGTAAAGATGAAACATACATTTAAAGTTAAGTCAAGGAGCATAAATGGGTAAGAAGCAACTGCAAAGAAAAGATGAATGGTCATGTGTTGACCTTAAACTTGGGTTAAAACCCTATGATATGCTCTATGTTTATTTATTGTTTATATGCATGACATATAGGTCTTTTTATATATGGGTGATATGATTCACTCATTCTTCGGCCTTTACATACTCTAATGGGATGAAAGTCCCCTGCTTCTGGATCCTGCAGGTGAAAAGTAAATATGATGCTTATATGAGGATGACGCTACTAATGATGGCTAATGCACATGGTTAAGTATGGGCTAAGTCTTATAGTCATATTTATGTTGTCTTTCTCCTTTCCATCATGTTGTAAATATTATGTATCGCCTTCGGGCGATTTGATGTATGTCAAGTTTATGTCAAGTGACCTTTCTTGACAAGTATGTTTTATGTTTAATGACAAGCTTATGGATTATGTCTCTTGTTAATCATGTTTAAAGTATTCCATTGATTCATTACTCGTGTCGTGATCTTATATGTCTTCCGCTGATTTTACCATATGTCGATCTATTTTCCTTTGTCATGTTCTTAAGTCTTGTATGTGACCATGATTGTCAATGGTCAAGTCAAGTTTATTGTATCGTAGCGTCGCGGAGAACGTTTCATGCACGTGGCGGATATCGATTCGTCCGCGTGACGGGGCGCATTTTCGGGGCGTTACAGTAGACACAGAATCCTTCAGATGATTTGCATCTCACTCACCAAATGACTTGAATGACCTCCAGAGTGACTCAGTGGTGCAGGTGCCTATCAATGAGCATCTTACCTGCTACCAAATTGTCACGTGCAATGGGCAACAAAAAAAAAGAGGTGGTCACAGGGCGCATGTGATGTCTGAATTGGGTGTCCACCTGGTGATTGTATTCTTGTAATAACTGTCATGTCAGATTAGCCAAACAAAAACCTAGGCATGACATGACTTAGTACTATGCCAGCCACCTTCCAGCATGCCACATGCTACTAACTCCTTTCCCAAATGTGGACTCAATGTCCCTAGCCGCACCCGGCATATCAATTGAACTAATTTGTTCTCATCTTCCATAACCTTTCATGGAGAACATCTAATGCAAATTAACCCTAAGCCTAAACTAAATTATCCACTTAAACCTAAACTAAATTATCCACTTAAGAGAGAAATAAACTTAACCAGAATTTTAGTCATCCAAACCTGTTTCCGGTTACAATCTTATGGAGTTTATATAGAGTTCCAAACTCCTATATAATCATAACATTTTTTACCTATCAAAAGGAAACATAATTAAAGGAAAACTAATCAGAAGACCTAAACTAAATTAATGGGCTAAAGGCCTATAATACTAAAGACTAATGACTACATGGAAATATGTCCATGAGCTTCTTCGTTCTACATCAATTGTCCCCGGCTGAGAATAACTCGACTCCGACGAGTTGCAAGATGATACAGGTGCAATAGGACATCATCAAGATGTTGAAAGCCAACTTCATTAATCCAAACATCAGCGACAGGGGAACAATTGATCCAACAAATGAACATGCGTTGCCGATGAGGCCGTTGAGAGAACTTTGGAATCTTCGGAATCAATTGATAAATAGAATAACTCTCCTCATTAGAAGCATCAAATACTCTTTCTCTGCAATCAACAATGTTAGAATAAAGGGTTATGCTCCTCGATTTCTCATCCTGTGAAAAAAAAAACTAGAGAACGAAAAATATTAAGATCATTGGAAAGATGTGCGTCGGTATTAGAGGAATTCAACATAGAATTAATATTCGCAGGGATAATCGACAACTCAACCATAGGAGCATCAACAGGATCCGAAACTATTGACTCAACAAGGGGAACATCCAGAGGATTTGAGTCGACTATTAAAGGAATAGAAATGTCAAGATTAATATCAAAGGATGTTAAAACCTTCTTTTCTGAACTAGTGATAACTTCCTATGGTGATTCGGGTAGGTCATGTGAGGAGGAACCAACTAGAGAGTGCTTTGACAATTGATTAAGTGAGGGCAGAGGACCATCAAACTTAGGCAAATGTGTAATGTCTAAAGAACGAGGTTCAAGAGGAGTCACACATTGACGATGTGTATCATACGAAAGCCATTGTGGAGGACATCCTAAAAGATCATGTGGTGGATGATCAGGTAGAGAACTTTGTGGAGGCAGCACATATGGATAAGAAGGTGTGTGATAAAGTGCATAACCATAAGGAGGTGGGTAGGCATAGAAAGGTGAAGCATAGTACGGCCCATAAATATTGTAACTTGATGAAGATTCCATGGTGTAAGGTCCATAAAGATAACTCGAAAAAGAAGCTTGACTTTGTTCAATGGTTTTGAGTTTACTACATAGAAGATCGCACTTACGACTAAGATCCTTGAAGGCTTTTGATTTAGAATAGGATGAATAACTAGGATCATAAGTACCCGGACTCTTACTCGACATAGCAAATGAGTTGTTCTAGCATTGCCTTTTCTTTTAAGGTAAAGAATCTCTCTCCTTTCTTATTTCAGCCTCTTTGTTTTTCACTTCCTCTCCCTTTCAAAGCAAAGTTCTCTATTTTTTTCTTCAAACTCTTTTTTTTTTGGGCAGCAACAAATCTTTTCTCTTTCTCTCTATGTTTTTTTCCTACTCTCCTTTTATTTTTTTTACTATTTTTTCTCTCTTTTTTTCTGTTTTCCCTTTTTTTACTGTTTAAAACAGTAAATGACTGCCTTTTGTATTTTTTTTTGTTTGTTTTATTGACCGAAGTCAACATTAAAAGATAAAATAAAATAAACTTGGTGATGCGGACATCAGCATTGCAGCGACAGCGAGGCGGTCGTGGCGGTGAAACAGAGGTGGCAGCGGTTGTCGTGATGCAAGGGCGTCGACTCTGTTGTTAGCGATGTCGCTAGAGGGTTTTGCAGCGGCAGTTTCTGATCAGCAGGTAGGTTGAGTCATGTCGTCCAGCAGCTGACGTCGTTGGGAGGAGCAACTACGGTGGACAATAGGGCAGCAGAGAAGAGATGGCAGCAAACCAGGGGAGTCAGGGGTGATCCGGATGGTATGATGTGCTGAACATGGAGTCAGCAGCAGGGGCAGCAGAGAGGCGGCAGCGGCAGGGCAGCAGAGAGATGGCAGCGGCAAGGCGTTGAGTCGCTGTGCAACGTTGGTGGTGATGGGGCAGCAGCGATGGCAGAAGCAACAGAGCGGTGACAGCAGCAGCAGCAGAGCGGTGTCGGCAGCAGCAGCTGTAGTGGTTGCTGCTGGCGTTGGTGGTGGCCAAGGGTGGCGGCGATGGTAGCAGCAACAGAGCGGTGATGGCAGCAGCAGTAATGCAGCGATGGCAGCAGCAGCAGAGCGGAGGTGAAGGGATGCGAACAGCAGTAGTACGGTGCTGTGGTTGTGTGCGATGATGACTGAGCGGCGATGGCGTGAGGACTAAGACAGAAACAGGGGATGTGTGGGGAAGGAATTAGGGTTTGGGAGGAGAGAGGATCCCAGCCATTTGATGACAATCAAAAGGCTGAACTGGTTCTGATACCAATTAATGCAAATTAACCCTAACCCTAAACTAAATTAGCCATTTAAAACTAAACTAAATTATCCACTTAAGAGTGAAATAAACTAAACCAGAATTTTATTCATCCAAACATGTTTTCTATTACAATCTTATGGAGTTTATATAGAGTTCCAAACTCCCAGACAATCATAACATGGAAACCTAACAAAAGGAAACTTAATTAAAGAAAACTAATCAAAAGGCCTAAACTAAACTAATGGGCTAATGGCCCATAATACTAAAGGTTAATGACTACATGGCAGAATGCCCATGAGCTTCTTCGTTCTACATCAACACGACATTCTAATAAGCACCTAAAATTTTTCGATAGAGTAAAAGATGGGTGTCGGGTGCACTCATCCAACTTTATTATATTCACTAAAGATTATAGTAAATGTCACATATTACAATTCATACTGTCACCCAATCCTTCAGCAGGCAACTAGCTAGTGATCTAATGTTCTCGATATAGCAAAGTTCTCCATGAAACATACATCCATTCCATTGACAAAAAATCGACCATAAGAAAGTCAGAGGTGCAGTTCGCCTTCCTCTCAACATATAGCAGATGTATTTTGTGCCCCTCCACCCTAAAATTAACATGCTCTTTCCATCTCCTTCCCCACATGTTAGCGGCCATGTTAATATCACAAGGAAGCTTAACGATGTTACAAGTGGAAAACTAACTGGACCCTAAAAGGAAGATGCACTGCATCTTCACATGAAGGATTAAAGTAATGTGCTATGATGCTATATGTTAAAACCAGTTTGGAGAAGATGAACTGAACAATGTCAAGTTATCAAAAAAGCCACAAAAAATCAGATATAAGTAGAAACAAAAAAGTTAATTGGAAAACTTCTTCAGGTTTCAGACCATACCTATCTCCTCTTTGGCTCATGGCTGGCGTGATTGATATAAACCGGCGCTTCAAAAGCACTGGTAATATTGTTTCAATGTAGTCAAATGACCCCTTTCGTTTACTACAGTCCACCCTATAAGGTTCGCTCGATTCAATTTCCTCTGGGACCTCCTTCACAATTTGCACAAAACCCCTTGTTTGCTTTATAAAATAATCCACATCAAACACATCTGCAAAGCCACTGTTGTATCAAAGTTCACAGTAAGATTCAACTATGCCAAACAAGGACGGATCCATATGGTTATTTAAGAGATAACCCTCTTGGCCCAATTTTCAGGATTTTACTTTCTTTAATAATGAATTGCACAAGACTAATTTTGCATCCCTGAACCACAAATTAAAGCTCTGCTCCTAGAGTGTCAATCGTTGTCTACTAGAAATATAAAAAAAAAACAGATTAATGAACAGGCACGTTTGTACAGATTGTCGTACCTGGATTCGTTCCAATAAGCGGCCACCTCAAACTTGGGCAACACCAACGTTGCATTAAGTAGCCGAGCGATTCCAATGCCATCGCAGAACTGCCAAGAAGCTCAGAAAAATAAGAGAGACAGAAAACTAAAGAGTCAACACGGAGACCATGCAATCAGCATACATCGCGCCTCATCTGATTAAGTCCGCCGTAGCAGTCCACTCGGATGTAGCCGTTGTTCCCCACCGCAGCCGGCAGCGCTTCTGCACCATTTTATACAAAGAAATCTTCTGCAATGAAAACCAACTTAAGATGGACACAAAAGATGAACGGATGTACAGTAGATCGTGATCGGATCCATTGCCACAGTGGCAGGGAATAGGAGTTGCTCGACACTAACCAGGCGACGGGTGAGCATTGCTCCGCTTCCACCAGCCGCAGGGCCTCCAGTCGGCAGCTCTGCGGGTGCTCCAGATAATGCTGGGGTCGTTGGTGGAGTTGTTGGCGATCTTGTTCTCCGCCGAGGAAGAGGAGGAAGAGGTGTCGAAGAAGAGGGACAAGGGATCGCGGAAGGTGGAAAGAGATGAGAAGACGAGGAGGAGGAAGACGAAGAAGAGGAGAGGAAGGAATAGGAGGCAGCGGCGGTGCCACGAGCTCCGCCACATGACGGTTGGCGGCGGCGCGTTCGAATCTGCAGCTCTTTTGCTCCAGTTCTTTTTCTTCCCTCAACAAATTGCTTTTTGTTAGAGTTAAACCATAAATTAAAAACAAGGTAAATCATATACAAATTATTCTTAGGTATGTCAATCTCATTATTTTTAAAACATTTTTTATTCTTAACTTTTACGATCATTTTTTTTATATTTTAATTATAGATTTCATCGATAAATTATGTAAAATCTTGCGGACTCCAGTCTAGAATTTTATAGCTCCTCATTTCATATAATAAAAAAGTAAATTTTCAGGTATGATTATCGACTTAGTTGTATTTGAACTATTTTCAACTCTTCATGAAGCATTCTCCAATCTTTTCTTTTTAAAGTTGGGAAGTGGCTCCTTAGTCAAATCGTGAAATTAGATTTTAATGATCCATAATCAACTTTGAAGGCTCAAAATAATTTTTAAACATTTGGTCACTATTAAAGAGTCTATTTTACTGAAAATGTTAAGTACGCTCCCTCTCTTATTTATCTGCCCTTCTCGTGAATGACTATTGCTAATTTTCATTGAGCTTTCTCTCTTCCACATAAAATGGTTAATCAAAGGTTACACATCATAAAATACTAAATAAATATTTATTTATTTTGAAATATATATTTAAAGATACTATAAAAATTAAAAGAATTAGAAAAAGGAGAGTGCTGCCTCCCCTATCCTTGTCGGAGGCGGGCTCCCTCCCCCTCTCCCTTTCCGTTTTGGAATAAAGAGGAAGGGAAGGATTGACTCTAAGGCTGACAATAAGCCAGGCCGTTCGTGAGCGGTTCGTGGCTTGGCCTATTTTGAGTCTTGCTCGGCTCGCCTTTCTAGATAAATAAGTCAGACTCGGAATTAAAATTTGACTTTTTTATTTAAATAGACTTAGCTCGTTTATATTAGGTCTAGCTTGTTAGCTTATAAAGTTAACTTATATAATTAAAATATATATTATAAAGGTTAAAAGTGTTTAACATATTAGCGAAAATTATTAATAATTTTGATTCAAAAAAATCAAATGTAATATTGAAAGAGGTACAATAAGTCATTTTTATTCGAAATTATTATTAATTATATTGTGTTAGATATGTACAATGCTAAAGTGCACAATATTTTCTTTTTAATATTATAAATATAATTTAAAATATTATTTAATATATATTTATTAATTAATAAATATGGCTTAATAAGCTATTAAGCTAGGTCAGGCTTCTTGAATTTAATAAACAAGTCAGGCCAAACTTAATTTGTAAGCCTATTATAGGCTTTTGGCCTAGCTCGTTTATTAGACTTCTTAAATAGGTCTGGCCTATTTAAGTGTTGGCCTAGCTCGGCTCGGCTCGTGTCCACCCCTAGTTGGCTCTAACACCCCGGTCTTGCCGCTAAGACGTTATAAGAGCACCTACCGACATTCTACTACTTCAAATTAAAAGTCTACGATAAAATAGTCTCAAATAAAATTAGTTCTTTAAATTTTCAAAAATTTTGGCATAATTTTTACTAAAACTCTATCAATGCGTCATGTACATATAAGAATTAAGGCCTCCCGAATCATATACCATCATCAAAATAAAATGCAAAGAATGTAAATGAGTTAGATGTCCAAATGAGAGTTCGCAATCCTCCAATATATTATCGATAATATAGGCACAAAAGGATTCATACAAAAATAGGCTAAATCTATATTAGTGATAAGAAAAGGAAAGAATATGACTCATCCTCTCCAAATCTCTCACCCAGAATCTTTTTTTTCTCTTTTGCCGCAATCCTAATTATTTTCCCTTTTGAACGCCCATGAGCATGCAACGAGTGAATCATCACTCCTCGAGGAGCATCACCTCCTCCTCACCTATAAAACATAAAACTCAATAAAATAGAAAGGTGAGCATGAGGAGCTCAGTAAGGATAAAGATTTCACAATTTTGAAAATCAAAAAACAAATTTGAATGAAAGTTCAATCCTGAAATTCATCACCAAGTGTCATGCATATACTCATATCATACATAACTTATTTATGGGAAAGAACTTTTAAAACCATATGCAAAGTCAAAACATGCTATGCATGATATCTAAGTGTCATGACACCACTTCGCCAACTACGAGTAATCAACATATCCTCCACAAGTGGGGTTCAATAGCTCGTGCTGCTCGTGCCCACAATAGCCCCAACTCAACCTCCACGAGAGGTCCAACAACCAACACAGTCGTCGCTCATGCTCACAAAGATCTCTCTCGTCACCATAATCAAACATGAATACATCATATCATCCTCTATAGGGGGTTCAATAGCCCGCAAAACCATCGCTCGTGCCCATAAAGGACTCTCCCATCACCATAATCCAACATAAGTGCATCACCTCGCCCACCGCAAAGTCATCTCCTCACTCCAACACGAGGAACCATGCACGCTCTAATGCAAATGTGTGATGATGCCATGATATCAACAAGATTTTATATTATTCATAATTGAAGTTTAGATTTTCACATAAGGTTTCAAATAATACACACATGATACAACCAAAAAAAAGTGAATTAAATAATAAAATCACTTAATCCGAGTAATCATACGATAAATTCATAAAATATCAAAAAATTGAATTCCACACATCATTACATTAGCTCAAAAGCAACCACATCACTAATTTATATAATTAGTCGCATGAGCTAAGGAATGAAATAATCGGTCACCTATGGTGTGGACATATAGGTGTTAAATTTAGTATCCCGAGATTATTGTGATGATCACAAATTGATGAGGAAGCTTAGTGATACTAATAATTTTCAATTTAATATATGAAGAAGATAGGGTTTTTGCTTCAATTAGTAATAGGTCGACCGAAGTTGAGGAACGAACGACCTATGTACAAAGAAGAGTAGAGAAAAAATTCTAAGTATGGAGCAATCGTCCGAAGTATTTGTAAAGGTCGATTGAAGTAAGGAGCAGAGAGGTGAAAATATGAAGCTAAGTACTAATCGGTCGATCGAAGATGAAGAGTGGACGATCGAAGAAAGATTGAACAAGAAAGGACGCTTGATGTGTAAGAGTGAAGTCAGTAGGCGATCAAAGGTTCGAGGTCAACAGTACAACGAATGAAGGAACGGGAACTCCAAGGTAAATTGGATGCCTATGAAAAAGATAGAGTAAATATATTTTTGAAGTGAAGGCAACAAAGGTCGTCCGAAACATTCAATCCAAAATCAGTGGACGATCAAAGTACTTCAGTAGAAGAGGAGAGGTCGTCTGAAGCATTCAGTGTGGAATCAACGGGCGACCAAAGGAGTGCATAAGTTGAAGAGAAGTCAAGAAATGTCATCCAATGTATTTGAGTAAAATCAGTGGACGACCGATGCACTTCAGTAGAACAAGAGAGGTCGTCCGATGTAGTTGAGAAGAATCAGTGGACGATCGAAGAATGTTAGAGGAAGAAAGAGAGGTCGTCCGATGTAGATGAGCAGAATTAGTGGACGATCAAAATATGTCAGAAGAAAAGAAGAGGTTGTCCGGAGTATCGAGTGAGGAATCAATGGTCGACCGAAGAAGCTATAGAAGACGAAGAAGGGACGCCCGAAGTATTCAGTGTTGAATCAAGCGGGCGGTCGAAGTACGTCAGACGAAAGAGCAAAGGTCGTCCAAAGTAATCAGTATGGAGAAACAATAGACGACCAAAGGAGCTCAGAAGAAAAGAAGTGGTCGCTCGATGGATTCATGAAGAATCAATGGACGACCAAAGGTGTTCAGAAGAAAAGCAGTCGTCGCCCGATGTATTCATGAAGAATCAGTAAGTGACCCAATTAAGCTTGAAGGAAACTGATAAAGGAAAGAAAGGTTGTCCGAAGGATTCGTGTATAATCAGTGGGCGATCGGTATGTGTTTGAAGATGTCAACCGAAGGTAGGAGCCAAGCAGCGATCGTCCAAAGTTTCTGAGCAACAACAATGTGTTGAATCTAGGATCCCGAGATTGTTTTGGTGGTCACAAATTTGTGAGAGAACTTGGTCTGGACTAATGAGCTTGTTAAATTGATTTCTGAAAGACAGAATTTCAAGTTCAGAGCATTATAGGTCGACCGAAGTTAAAGAAAGGATGACCTATACACATAGAAGACATATCAGAAGAATCCTATATGTGCAGTGGTCGTCCAAAGCATATGAAGTGGTCGACCAATGTTGAAGGCAAAGATCTAAGAAGTAGAGTCAAAGGCTGAACGGTCGACCGAAGATATTGACAAGACGACTGAAGACAAAGGGTGAACAAGAGAGGTCGCCCGATGAAGAAAAGTGGACGACCGATGGTTTCACACCTACACTAAAGAGGATGGAGAACGGGCGGTCCAAGGAGAAGTGGACGCCCGATGAAGAGACTTAACCGAAGAGGGTTCTTGGCTAAGGAAAGGAGAGGTCATCTGATGTTGAAGAGAGGGTGACCGAAGATCTAAGGATGAAGTGTTGAATTTAGGATCCCGAGATTGTTTTGATGATCACAAATTTGTGAGGGAACTTAGTCTTGAACTAATGAACTTATTGAGCTGATTTCTGAAACAGGATATTCAGGTTCGGAATATGATAGGTTAACCAAGGTTAAAGAACGGATGACCTAAGCACATAGAAGACATATCAGAAGAACTCTATGTGT
>LTAE01004965.1:20149-30183 GCA_001647135.1 Pontederia paniculata | reverse complement strand
ATATATATATATATATATATATATATATTGATACTCGTACGCATGCATTATTGTCATTAAAATTATTGCCATTTTATTTTATTATACAAGAACAAAATGATCAAATCATTAATAGGATGAAGTGACAATAATATTTAAAGTGCCATTAAGAGTTTATATTAGTACAAAAAATCAAGCAATATATACCATGCAATATATTCATTTCCAATATATATATATATGTACGTCATGAACAACCATATTAAAGAACAAAGACAAACTAGAGGACCTCTAATTTAACTTTAAAATGGAGTTGAGTGTTTAGTAGTTGGTCGTTTTAACAGCGTAGTAGCTTCTGCATCAACTTGACAAGACCACTGTTAGAGCAATTGTTATTACTACAAGCATAAGCTTTAATCCTGTACCCAGCTACAAGTGTGGTCTAAAAAAACTAGTTGCAAGTTTTGCCTACATATGTATAGCCCATAACCCCAAGGGTGCTAACAAGAATCAATTTAGCATCAGATTACATGTACCTCTTGACGAATCCACAATTTTTGAGCTAATTAATTAGTTCATCACTTAATAAAGTGCGACTAACATGCGAGCACGAAATATTTCGGGATCGCTGTTATCAGGACTAAAACATTTGCCATAATCACCATGCAACACTTTCCAGCAGAAGCTAATGAGTTCAGCAGTTGGCTAGCTAGTGATGCAGAATTTGCCATGTAAACTAGCTAGACAGCAGCTGAAGCTAAGCTTTTAACTGCGCGCCATGATGCACAGGAGCCTATATATAGTATGAGAGAGAGAGAGAGAGTGGAGGCCATGCATTTGATCATTTTTGTATGGTGAGAGAAAGTTGGGTGGTGCTTCTCCAAAATCCTTCCCTTATTCCTATTCCTGACCTACTCCAGAAAGCACAGTATTTAGATAAGTTGTTCACGAAAACAAGAGGCATCTCACGTTCCTGCTCCTCTCTCCTCTCTCCTCTCTCTCTCCTCTTTCTCTCTCTCTCTCTCTCCATATTAAGAGTTCAGAGGCAATTGAGAGCAGCAGTGGAGAAATGGCCACCGAGAGAGAGGTTTACCATCGAGTTTTCATCACCAACACCATGACAGTCCACCCCAGAGCACACCCACCTCTTACAAACGAAGAAAGGATCGTCCAACTCTCGAATCTGGACAGGAAGTGTCCTCTGCTCGTGTACTCGGTGTTCTTTTACAGATCACCTGCACCCCACCAGCGCCTGCAGCTGTCAGATGGCCATCTTGTCTCATCCATAAAAAGGGGCCTGGAGGAGGCCTTGTCTGACTGGTACCCGGCTGCAGGGAGGCTGTCCCTGGACCCTGCAGCCAATTGCGGGAATCTCAACCTCGCTTGCACAGATTCTGGTGCACTCCTGGTGGAGGCAGTGACTCCGGCCAAGATCTCAGAGCTCGGGGACCTCTCTCAGTCCAATGACTTCCATGAGCACCTCGTTTACAGGCCGCCTCTCACCGGATGCCTATCTGACATGCCCCTTCTTGTCGCCCAGGTACGATCTCAAAGGCGCCATTGACGTTTTAAAGCTGCCATACTGCATGCATGCTAAGATTTCTTTGTTCTTCTTTTGGTTCTCTCCATGAAGGTGACGAGGTTTGCATGTGGAGGATACGCCATCGGTGTGGCCGCAAGCCACTCCCTCTTTGATGCCCAGGCGAACTATAATTTTATTAGTGCATGGGCTTACAGTACAGTGGGGGATGCTGATAAGGATGTGAACCTTGTCAAGCCAGTGCATGACAGAGGCAGGCTGCTAACAGCAGCAGTCCATGGACAAAACCTGGAAAAATCAGAAGACATGAAAGTTGATCGACAAGATGGAGCTCAGATGAAAAACGTCACGGCTTTGGATCATCTTCAGCAGCTGATAGACCAGGCAGTGTGCATGGAGCATGGTTCTGCTCCATGTCAGAAGCTTCCGGAGAACTGCAAAGTATCTGAAGTTAGCCATGAGAATTTTGTCGTGAGAACATTTCATGTGAGTAAATCCATGGTCGCAAGGCTTAAAAGCAAGGCCGGCGATGGCTTGGGTTGTTCTTCATGCTCTACCTTTGAAGCAATAGCAGCTCATCTCTTTAAGGTACTCTCTCTCTCTCTCTCTCTCTCTCTCTCTCTCTCTCTCTCTCTCTCTCTCGAGTATATAATATTGTGCATATCTGTTCACTGACTTGATCGTACGACATGTTACAATGTTCCTTGCTTCTTAATTAATACTAGATACAAGATTAATTATAGTGTATCGTACTGCTCAATATATATAAACTTCTTCAATGTTAGCTTATTACAGTAGTTCTACTTATAAGTATCATTATCTTAATATTGATGAACTTGTTCTCTGAAGTATTATTGTGCTTTTAATATGGTTGGATATATGTAATGTAAAACGAAATATAATCTCTAGGTATCAATTATACATGGAACCAGCTGTTCCTTGGCTTGTTTAATCTTCAAACGTGACAGTAGATTCTAGTACAGATAGCCATAGCTGTTCAACAGTATGTCTGACAAAATGGTAACCTGGTCATTCAAAATTGGTGGCATATTAATTAATAGCTTCTTCAACTAGTCCTCTTCCTATTGTTTTAACACTGTTGCATTTTCATATATTATATTCGTGTAGCTCTTTGCTAAGTGTCTCTCTTTGTATCATATCGTATATGATTCTGAATTTTGAGAGGCATAGGGCTTTTCTGATAACTTGAAATTAATTGTCTTGTTTATGTTATCAGTTTAGCTTCATATATGATCATAATCTTTATTTATTAAGCAAGTCAACTAAGTTTGAATTGAGGAGCGTATCTGATATATTAGTCATTTCAGTTAGAAATATAATTAGTTTATATTTTATCTTTGGCATATTTATTTAAGGAATATGTTAAGTTATTTTTTTCGTGGAAGGAAATAAAAAAAGGTTGTCTTTCTTCTTGAGGTAACTGAGAAATAATCGCCAAGCGGATAAAAAAAAGTGGTTCACTCAAAATCTTAGTTTGAAGTAGGATTTTGCAAACTAGCATTTAAAACACTTTTTTGTATCTATCAATTTACCTAGATGTCAATAAAGGCATCGGAGCTTTATAATTCTTGTTGGAAAAAATGAAGAAAAAAAAAGAAAGATTATAAGAAATAATATAGAAAAACATACAAATTTATGTGGTTTAGAGATTAATTTTTACGTACTATTTTCAAGCAAACTAGGTGCATAATTGTTCTTGAAATTATATATATATATATATATATATATGAAAAAAAAAGAAATGTGTAGTGCACTTGTACAAAAAGTGTCGACGCTTTCTGTATGAATGAACAGTGACCAAAATATTTTGTACAGAAAGCGTCGTTATTTTCTGGTGCGCTGCACGCACTACACTAAAAGTGTGTTACACGCTTAGTGCACATATATATATGAAAAACTTGGGCGTTGCCCCTACGATCCCCGACCAAAGTTGGGTTCATGACAATAGGGGTTGAGTAATCAGTTCTGCATGGTGTAGACTAACAGTTGATGAAAAGGATGGACTAGTTTGTGTGCAAAACCAACATGAGACTTTTGTCACAGCTTATCATGTTCATGTAATTGGATTCTCAAGATAACCAACAACTGAAGGATCAAAATGTACCTGACGTTTAACACAGTTGCAGAGTTACTTGGTCTTTGTTAGGTAGGCTAAGTTTGTTTCTTCTTCTTGCAGGCAAGGACTAAAGCTTTGAGAATACCAAATAACAGAATAGTATGTCTGCAGTTTGCAGTGAACATAAGGAAGAGAATGCATCCACCTCTTTCAGAAGGATTTGCAGGTAATGCTTTTGTGCTGTCCTCCATCTCGTGCACCGCCGGAGAACTTGAACAAATGAGCCTCGCGACGATCGTGGAAAGGATTAAGCAGGCAAAGGAAGCCATCACAGAAGACTATGTGATGAAGTATTTAGAGGCACTCAATGCTCCTTACAAAAGCCTCCCCCCTCTGCCGGAATTGACGATAGTTTCGGACTGGACAAAGACCCCATTTCATACCATCGACTTCGGACTTGGCCGAGCAGCATACTTTTTGCCCCTGGCAGCTCCGATGCCGCAGGTTGCATACTTCATGCAGAGTCCAAGTGAAGAAGGAAAGGTGGACATGAGGATTGGCTTGCTGGAGAAACATGTATCTGTATTCCAACATCATTTCCTAGATGTCTCTAATTGATTAGGAGATATATCATCAAAACCATGTGACACAAGCTTGACCTTGTTTCATGCTTTTCAAAATATGTAAGAAAGACATCTGGGAATAAGTTTATGGATAATGTTCAGCAGCTGCACTTGCTGAATTTGGAACTGTGAGAAGGAAAACAGTAATTTGCTGCTTTTGTTTTTGTCTACTAGCTGATTGTTAGACAAGTAATTATTATATGGAGAACTACATTTGCTTGTCAAAGCCATTCTGCTGTCAGTATAATTACATTTCACAATTTCAAAGTCCATTCGAGGAAGGGTAACTTGGAGTTGTGATAGAATAGCCATGTATTAGATTAAATATTAAGTGGTCGTAGAACTAAACATAAGCTGCCTTATTTGCAGCAAGAAATAGTGTGTTCAGAACAAACGTCAATCTATACTTTGAAAGAAAACATTACAGATATAAGAGATTTTTCATTCTACAGTTAAGCAGCTCAAGGAACGAGGAGAGGTTATGGATCATGAATCTTGCCAACCCAATTGGCGAGCCCTTCTTTCCCAGAGAGCTGTAATCTTCTTCTCCTTGGTCATAGCTGCTACAGCTCGCTCTCTGGCCTCCTCGCAGATCTCTGTTGCGGCATTACACTTCTCAGTCTCTCTCTGGTACTGATAAGCCAATCTTTTCGCATCTACCAGTGTTGCATTCATGTGATGGGCGTGTTCCTTAGAAACTGACTCTTGCAATTTTAATTCCTCCGTGAGGAGATCGACAAACTGCTTCTCCATCTCTTTGCTGAGCTCAGGATCATTTTTCCCACAGTCTGCAATGTCAGACCAAATGCATTAAAAAATTATATATATTCAAAAGTAAAATATCATGCTTTCTGATCTATACATAAAAAGAAGAAAAAAAAAACAATATTCTTGTATTAGATGCAAATGTTTAGCTTGTGCAAATATCCATTAGTTTATCATCAGAGTAGTAAGCACTTTGAAGGTGCTTAATTCAGCCAAAAGGAAGAAGCATATTAAGGACTAAATGATGATTCACCTAATATCAGATCTCTGCCTTCCTCCTTTTTAAGAGGGATATCTGTACTTACTTGGATCAGCTAATTGAATTTTCCACAAACTATTTAACTCAACAGTTAACAAATTTTCCAGAGCATGACTTCATTCATGACAAATGTTTAATGAAAAATCTAGTTGACTAGTTCTAAGGGCGAGAACTAAACTCTGCATCTGCAGCTTTACATCATGCTGCACTCATCTAATGGAGTTTATGTCACAAGAAATTGTCACAGGACAGTCTACAATAATATTGCAAAACAATTGAAAAATATGTACTCTCTCCAGTAACATAAATTTGTATGTCCCTTAAATGTTTATCTGTAATAGTTCTCATTTGGTCCAATATGTATTTCTGGCATCAACTTTTAATACATAATAACATCTAAATCAGTTATTATGAAACTATCACATGACAGTCTAATATCCGCAGATAGGACTTATTTTTGATATTAAGATTCGGAAATTCTTCAGATGAGTCGACAAAAGTAACTCTTCAATCAGATGCTTGGTGCCGTTTGGTTGTTTGAAGAATCATTATCCGGACGGATAAGAATTATTATTCTATAGTATTAGTTATTCTAATGGAAGAAAATAATTTATTCTTATTTTGTGTTTGGTCGAAAAATTAGTTATTTTATTGGACAAGTAGAAAAGTTAGTCGCGATCGAATACAAATCTATCAATTTAAAAATGAATAAGCAATTCTACATATGATGTGTAATTGTTTAATCTAGATTAAGGAGTATTAAATTTAACTAATCTATTGGTCCCCAATGCTACAACATTATGTGTTTGATAGAACAAAAAGGAATATCATATTACTCTAGGCTTTATTCTTCGATCAAACAGGTCCTAAAAGAATAATCGTTAAAATATAATTTTAACAGCATCTTTTATATCTTTAGTTGTTTGTGAAACTTTCATATGGCTATGACATGTCCCACTAAGAGATATTGCTGAAGTTAAACATTGATCACGAGTATCAAGTGAATCGTGTAAAGTAATATTATAACCATAGAAAAAGAAACAGTGCAGGAAGACATTGTAGATGTACAAAAAGCAAACCCAAAACCTTCAGCAATTACCTTTCTGTCATCCTTTTTTTCCTTCGAAATATCACCAGTAACTAGGAAAGAACATAACAGAAAGAAAAAGCATCCGACTAGAAGGAAAGATGATACAAGCATCTGACTAAAAGGAAAGATGATAAAGCAAGCATTAGTCTATGTGACCCCCTGTTGTGCTACATTTTCCTTTTTCAGACTATTGTGCTACGATACTGCAATAATATATGATAGAAGATAAAGGAAGGTTGTACTCCATGTGAAGATGAAATCAGGAAAAGTTACAAATTATAGTAGGCTAAATTTAAGAAACTTAAGGGTGCGACAAAATAATTATTAATATCAACTTAAGGAGATGACCTTAGAACAATTGATAATTAAACATGACCATATGAAGCAAAGAAATGGCCTGAGATTAAAGAAAGATGATCATTATCTCTGAATAAAACAACAACAACAACAACAACAACAACAACAACAAAGCCTTATCCCACTAGGTGGGGTCGGCTATAGTGAAAAAATTGGCAAAAGAAAGATGATCATTATCTCTGAATAGTATTGTGGAAAAAATATGAAAGTGAGTAGGAATTGGCAAAAGTTCCAGTAATGCCAGCCATTATATAACAATCATTTCCATCTCAGTACTTTACATTTTTTTGTTAATGCAAATAATCTAGGTAATCAGGCTCCTGCATGGAGCTGTAGAAGTGGAAGGAGACGGAAAAACATTGGTACTGAAAACAGCTCTAAGCACAATCAAGTTTCATTCTTATTTGATGCACTAGTACAATAAAGGATCGAGGATTGTTCAAACCTGTGACGGAAAGATTAATCAGACCTGCAAAAATGGAAAGCGGGAACGAATTTATCAGTGATAGATATAAGGACTCTAGTATCCAGAAGAAAAGTGAGTGCATTTAACAACAGTAAAAAACAGAACACATAAAACAACATGAAAGAAGCAATCCCAAAAAGGAAATAACATATACGGCCGTGTTTTATAAGTCACTTGCATATCTTAAAACAAAAGAATTTTTTTGGGCGAAGACACAATCCCAATCTTTTTCTCTGAGCATTTGGAGTTTTGACATATTGTAGTGAAAAAGGAAAAATAGCACATGAAACCTTGGCAAATCTATGGTTTGTTCATGGCATCTCATCATTTATGAATCTACTACATTCCTTAAAAAGAAGTCATAAGCTTAAATGCATCTGCACATTAATCAATTTGTGTGGCAAAAGGAAAAAAAAATGCATCTTTCAGAGATCTCCATTCTTTCAACATCCCTGCTCCTAGATACATTAAAGTAAAAGCTAAGCTGGTTTCCTAGTCCATAATTGAAGCACCAAAAACAGACTATCCAACTAAAAGTTATCAAAACACTGATGCACACTTCCAGATCCACCTCATAATTGAGGACAAGAATGCAAAACATCAGATCGGGACAAAAAAGGGGGGATCTTTCAGTGACTAATTAATCCCAATGTTATCAGATCGGAGGAGAAGAAGGATTACCAGGTGCAATCGTGTGGAGGGAGAGCGGGGGTGGGCAATCGCAGACGCAAGGAGGACAAGAGGCGGCGAGGCCTCTCTTGTACTTCCAGTAGAGGGCGGGGCCGGAGACGCAGAGCGCGGAGGCGACGGCGAAGACCACCAGGCAGCATCTGAGCCACGCCCCCGACCGCCGCGGCCCGCTCGTCGACATTGCTGTGTGCCCTCTTTAGCGATTCGCCTTTTCCTCCTACCACTCTTTTTTTTTTGTTCTTGTTCTTCTATCGATGGGATCTGAATCTTTTATTTTGGCAGTGTGGGGTATGCAAAGGGTTTGTGTTCTTTGTTTCCTCCAACAGCGCAGTAGTGAAGTGTTGAAGCGAGCAGGCAAAAAAAAGTGGAACGCGGAGTGAGGAATATTAATAAATTGAAGGAATTATTTATTAGAGCAAAAAAAAAGGAAAGAAAATTGAGTTCGATATTGGATAAAACTATTATTTATTAGCGGATTGAATAATTAATCTTTTTCTAGTTTTCATCGAAATTCTAAAATTTTGCGTTTAATTATAACAGTTAGACTTTTGATATTTACAACATCAATAAATAAGAAAGAATATACGTTCAAGAATAATAATAATAATAATAATAATAATAATAATAATAATGGTAATAATAATAATAATAATAATAATAAAATATTAATTATTGTTATTATTATTATTATTATTATTATTATTATTATTATTATTATTTAGGTAAAGTTTTTCTTATGCTAAAAAGTAAGAGTTATACCAACAAACCTTTGCAGGCAACATGTGATGTGTTACTCTCACGGTATATGCTTTCATAATCGAATAAAAAATCGAATAGGACATTCAATTAAATTTATTTCATCGAATTTTATTAAAATAATATTATTTATAATATTTTGTAATATATATAGCATAATTAATATTATATAATATTTATGTAATATACCTACTAATAATTAGATATAATATAAAATATTTTTTTAAAAAAAATGTCAATGCTTATTGAAAATAGTGGTCATTAAATATAACAAAAAATAATGATTATTATTATTATTATTATTATTATTATTATTATTATTATTATTATTATTATTATTATTATTATTATATAGTAATGATGGAACCACTCTTACTTTATTTATTACTTTTCACCTTCTTTATTTTTCTATTTTTTCTATCAATTCTCCTCCTATATTTATTTTTTTTTATTTTTTATAGTATTTCTGCTTTTTTTTCCTTTTTTTAAATAAACTTCTTATCGTGTTTTCATCTTAATTATGAGTTGAATCGTTTTTTAGAATTATTTATTATATTTCAAAATTTTAATGCTCACAAAAAAAATTAATGATAATTAATATAATACTAATAATTCTATAGCGATTATTTTAATCCAAATTATTATTATCTTTTTTTCATTTTACTTGAATTATTCCGACGCTAAAGGGTCTTCAGGCACACCAACAACTAAACATGTAGAAATATGGTTCATCAACAAGTTAAAAGGATCTATTTGACTTAGTTGATAAAAAATACTTAATAAGCATTAATGTGGATAAGCATTTTAAATGCTGATATTTATTTTAAAATATAAGTAATTTTATGTTTAGATAAAAGTGTTGATAATATCAATAAGTAGTTGTAATGTTTGTTAAAATAAATATCGACTAATATACTTATATGATAATAATATTAAAAAAATAGATAAAAGAGTAATCTAGTTGGTTAAAATTAATAAGCCAATAACTTTAAAAATAAGCAGGGAGAATTCTGCTTATTTATTTTTCAACTTATAAATAGTTACCTAATAATTTATAAGTATATTTTTTTAGTTATTAAATATGTAAATTTTCTAAAATTTACTTATAAGTAGTTTTATAAGCTTAGGGCCTGTTTGGCTTAGCTGATAAAAAATACCTGATAAGCACTAATGCTGATAAGCAATTTAAGTGCTGATACTTATTTTAAAATATAAGTAGTTACATGTTTGGATAAAAGTGCTGATAATATTAATAAGTAGTTATAATGTTTGTTAAAATAAATATTGACTAATATACCCTTAAAGTTATATGATAACAATATTAAAAGATATGGATAAAAGGGTAATATAGTTGATTAAAATTAATAAGTCAACAACTTTAAAAATAAGCAGGGGGGACCCTGCTTATTTTTTTTCAACTTATAAGTAATTA
>LTAE01004965.1:0-20113 GCA_001647135.1 Pontederia paniculata | reverse complement strand
TTAAAATTAATAAGTCAACAACTTTAAAAATAAGCAGGGGGGACCCTGCTTATTTTTTTTCAACTTATAAGTAATTATCTAACAACTTATAAGTAAATATTTTTAGTTACCAAACATGGAGATATTTTAAAAATTACTTATAAATAATTTTAACCTACTTATAAGCTTAGCCAAACAGACCCTTAATCAAACATGTCCTAAGTCATCTAATATATATGTGTGAAGCAAAATTCTTTTCACATATCTCTTATTCTTTGTTTTTATGTTTTGCTACATATCCCATGACGGTGTACCAAGAAAAATACAATTCAAATAATAACAATCAAATTCCAATAATGCAACTTAAATTCACACCTGTTCACTTATATTACTATCCAAATTATGCAACATAACTTTCGATTCTCATATATAAATATTTATTATTGAGAACTTATTTATGTCATTTATAAAATTATTTTTTAGTAAGCGATCCAACCTTTCTATAGAAATATACAAAAGCAAACAAGTAAAAATTTTCCTTCCTGAGATGAAATGTTGTTGTTTTGGTGGAGGAAAAGTATAGGCAAAATATAATCTTCTAACTCACTCACGATAATTTTAAAAGCATGAATATTAGAAAAAAAGAATTTCTAGATTAAAATTTTAGAAACTCGACACATTCTTCGTCAAAAATTCAATTTCACGTTATAATCATCAAGGTGTTCAGTGGATCAGCAATCAAATCATTTTCGAGTTAAAGAAATTGAAATACCCCAAAATTATTTATTATTTTAATATTCTATATGTTATATAAGTAATAAGATATCATGGGTGTTTTAATCATTATATTCTATTAATTCTTTATTTTGCTAGATGGTTTACCTTTTATAATATTATTATTAGTTCTCTATCATATATTTTAAAAATAATGATAATAATATTTAAAAAGTATAATCAGATTACCCTGATCATTCGAAATATATTATTTAACGGAATAATAAAATAAACGATGAATTACAGCTCTTTCTTTTTTCCTGTCGGTGGCACAAGATGTTGTTACTTTCTTTTTTTCAATAATGCCTTTTGCTTTTCTCTTTCCTTTTTTTTCTTTTCATATTCGCTTGAAACTACAATATTCAAAATAATTAACATATCACTAATTCAAAAATAAAAATAAAAAACCATTTTTTAATTAAATTAATTAATTTAAAAATTAAAACTAAAACTATTAATTATCATGAAATATAATTATAGAATCAAACTTATTTTTTCTCCTCCTTCTAATTTAACATATCGTTCGTTTTGTACTTTTCATAACCGAGTTTGTGTGTTTGGTTTGATATAATTGATAATAATTAGAATTTTAATTATCGTAAACATAATTTTCGTGTTTGATTTGATGTAATTATAATTACATGTAGTAATTACGTTTACTGCATAAGAAATTGTGCTGAAAATGTAATTACTTGTAAATATATTTACATCAATAAATAAAAATAAAAAATAAAAGAATAAATTAATTAAATAATAATTTTAAATTTTATTTATATTTTACTTACTATATTTATTAATATATAATATTATATTTTTATTAAATATTTATATCAAATTTTTAATTTTAATTAAATAACGTAATTTATTTTTCAAAATTTTATTTAAATCTATCGAAAAAATAACTCCTATAAATACGAATCAGATTCCGAAACCATCAAATCAAATTACCTTTAATACGTCGGTGACAAAAATAGCAAAGGCTAAGAAATCGCCACGTCTCCCCTCCGCTTCTTATCCAGAACCCCACTCCTCCCTTACAAGTTCAAGTTTCCCTTCTCACCAATCGCCTCCATCCTCCGAACAGAAGCGGCGGGCGGCGGCGGCGACAGTGACGGCGAAGGAGGAGGAAGAGGAAAGAAGTAGAAGACCAGCAAGCAAGCAAAGTTGGAAGAAATGGCGCAGAAGGAGATGACGGTGGTGAGGGGGCTCGACCTGCAGCGCTACATGGGGCGGTGGTACGAGATCGCGTGTTTCCCGTCGACGTTCCAGCCGCGAAACGGGGTGAACACGCGCGCCACCTACACGACGAACCCGGACGGGTCGACGGTGCACGTCCTGAACGAGACGTGGACGGACGGGAAGCGCGGCCACATCGAGGGCACCGCCTACAAGGCGGACCCGTCGAGCGACGAGGCCAAGCTCAAGGTCAAGTTCTACGTGCCGCCCTTCCTCCCCATCATCCCCGTCGTCGGCGACTACTGGGTCCTCTACATCGACGACGACTACCGCTACGCCCTCATCGGCCAGCCTTCTCGCAAGTACCTCTGGGTAATTTCATCAAACGCTTCATCTGCCTGTTCAAATGCTCGCAGACATATGTCCCAAAGTTGCTGCCTTTCCTATTTCTAATCACATGGTTGTCTTTATGCTGCCATGATCGAATCGAATCCTTGTTTTTTTCACTCATGTATTGTTTCTGCATTGGTTCTTTTGCTTTTTATTTATGTGCAACAGCAACAGCAACACTGACCGCCAAATGTTTGCTGTATTTGCACTAAAGATGTCGACTTTGTTGGCAGATCCTGTGCAGGCAGCCGCAGATGGAAGAAGAGGTATACAACGAGTTGGTGGAGAGGGCAAAGGGAGAAGGCTACGACGTGGGGAAGCTGCACAAGACTCCACAGCCCGACCCGCCTCCTGAGGGCGAAGGCCCCAGAGACAACGCAGGCTTCTGGTGGATCAAATCTCTGTTTGGCAAGTAACTTTTACCTTTGCTCACTGTAGTTAAATCTCCAAATGGGGGGAAAAATTGAGTGTTGTTTCATCATTTGTGAGTGCTTACATTCTTGTGGAGTTTTGTATCAGAAGGAAGTGCTTTGCTTGGTATGTATGTGTATGCTATTAAGTATGGTGTACAGTTATCTTAGCAATGAGAGTTTAAAGTTGCAACCTTTTGTATGTTGAATTTTGTGTTGGACATTGTATAAGGGATTTATATGCTCCCTTGTTTTCTTTTCCTTTTCCTTGTAATAGGCTCATTTGGGTTTCTTTGTGATCGAAAAAAGAATGCAATTGTAATACAAGAAAGAAGACTTGTACAACAAAGTGTGGTTGGATCAGTTGGATAGTGGGATTTTGTCCCAGCGTCAACAAAAGATTAGCCTCCTGTTCGATCCTTGAAGTCTTGAAGTCGTAATTAGAGTTTATCCCTGAATATTAAATTAGTCTGGAGATAATAGTCTTGAACATGTGAAAAAAAAAATACTTACAATTAAAGAGACTTACTTACAGTTCCAAACACAGTGAAAAAAGAGTAAATAAAGAAAACTCTAGCCATTTGTAAGAAGCGTCAATGGCTCAGCCACAGCACTGTCAGATGTTTATATTTTGTATTTATTTTTTTTTGCGTTTCCTTTTTAGTTTTACTTATGAACCATTCTTATCTAACTTTGTCCATCTTTTTTCTATAACTTATTGAACTAGTCAATTGAAAAAGATTGAAATGAATAAGAATGTTAGGTGATTTTTTATCTAATAGTCAAACTCAAGAACATAAAGTGAGTCGTGGTCAGAGGGTCTAACAAGAATTTATGTCATAAAAAAATTGTTACATTCAAAATACTCGGAAAAAAACTCATTACCTAATTTGAGACCTTCTTTAAACGGGGAAAAATTATGTACCTTCTTTAATCGAAGAGGAATTCTTTGCCACTCCACTCCACCAGGTTAGTCTTTGAATTGGTATAAAAGGTGCAGCTACGTCAACTTGTAGGGGATTTTTCTCTGCCATGTTTTGAGGTTGCCGAGAGTTTGATTGGAAAAGGAGAAAAAAATTGTTTTTTTCTTTGGTCGAGTGGTCGTGCCAGAAATTGTAAGAAAGGAATTGATTTTTTTTACGATAGGAGAGAAGAAACTGAGTATGTTGATTAAGAAAATAAAAAAAACTTTTTGAAAAGTAAACAAACATTAATAATAGAGTTCCATGGTACTTATAAAACAAATAATCACAATGATTAGGTTATATTGTTTCTGCTATTAGTTTGCTATTTTCTTCTGCACTATTTATTTATTATTCTCAATGAATTATTAATTTGAGTTTAAAGAAAATTCCAAATACTTTGTAATTCATTATTAATATAGTGAAACTACTTTGTAATCATTTTAGTGAATTTCTTCACGTACATTTAGTGTTTATTTTACTTATATCATTTGTGTGCATCGATATTAGCTTTGATTATTTAATTCATATATAAGAAGTTGGAGAAGAATTTTCAATATGTATTATTTGAGTGATGTTGATTTGAATATTCTTTTATATGAATTAAATGAAAGAAAATTAATACAGTGAGATGATCAAATTGGTATCAAATAACTATTTAGTTTGAAAAGAAAGAATGGAGGATGCTCATTATTGTGAGGACTTGTTTCACCCTCTTGAATAAGGAGATAAAATATCAACAAGAAAGAATAGTGAAAACAAACCATAGAAAAAAAATATTGAAAACTCGAAAAAGTACATAAAAATACTGTTGGAATTTTATACAATTTAGTGTTTTTGATCGTATTTCTCTAGAAACAAATGCCAATGTTTTGTTTAAAAAAAGTTACAACACTTGTATAAGAGTAATTGCCATTAGAAAATCGGTAAACTTGAAAATTTGAGAATGAAAAATTCTAATGTTGAATGCTTGAGTTAATTTCATAATTTAATTAATCAAATTAGAGTAATGAAAACAATTGTTGATGATGAAATGCAATAATCAATGCTTCTAAATTTGTTATTGAAATCATAAAAAAAACTTCGTCATATCATTTAACAATTCTACTTCTAATGGTATTGTATAATTTTTCACAATTAAAAGAGTACTTTTTGTTGGAATTTAATATATATTTGATATTTAAATTTATATGGTCAGAATTTATTATATTAATTGACTATTTATGTGATATTAAGTAGTTCTTATAACTTCTAAATGAATGGTTATACTAACTACATAAGTAACTTTCTTGATGGGAGGAAGTCTATAAATACTTCTAAAAGGCAAGGTCCCTAGTTCAAGCCAACACACAAGTTTCCATCACATTGTGTGACCTATGAATTAGAAGATCTTTGCTATTAACACATTATGTGTTTTGGCTATGGCTAAAGGCTTGAGCTATCCTAGTTATATGCTTCCGCTATATTATATTATAAGATTATTTGTATGTTTATTCTAATATGTGGTATCAGAGCTTGTATACCTTTGTTTAGCCATACTTTAATCTTTTTTAATGTTTTATATGCACATGTAGTGCATAATTGATATTTATGTTAGGAATTTATTTTATCTTCTTAGAAGTATATTCTTTTGCACTTATCAAAATTATGATCTTGTCATAGTTTATGATTTTGCAAAATTATTACTTTTTGAAGATATTGTTCATATGTTGTCAAGTTGGAATTTTTTTTATCTTCTTAGAAGTATAATTCTATTGCACATATCAAAATTATGATTTTGTCATAGTTCATGATTTTGCAAAATTATTATTTTTTGAAGATATTGTTCACATGTTGTCAAGTTGTGTGGGACTAAATATTCATCTTTTTAGGCTGTGTTTGGCATCAATAGCGGATTAATAAGCGGATAGCGGTTTAAGAGTGGATAGAGGTTTATTTAGCGGATAGCGATTAATTATTAACAGTTAATATTTAGCGGTTCGTTAAGGTGATAATAAAAAAGTGTTTGATAAATGTGATGGTGAAATTAATTGATAATTATAAAATGGTGATAATAAAAAAGTGTTTGATAAATGTGATGGTGAAATTAATTGATAATTATAAAATGACGTAAACGGGCTTAATACATTAATATGAAAAATTATTTGATTTATAATATTATGTAATTTCTAAAAACTTTTTATGTGATTTATGATAATTAATTTAGAATAATATTTTTAAATAAATATACATGCATAAATAAAAAATTTAAATTAAAAAAATTGTATGTATTAATGTCAATAATATTTAAATATATACAAGTATTTATGGTTATTACATAGCTCAAACTCTAATAGAAGTTCTAATAAAAAATAAGGGGTAAATTGGGTATAAAAGTTCAACCTCTATTTTTCATCCGCTAAACGTTAATGAANCAAGTATTTATGGTTATTACATAGCTCAAACTCTAATAGAAGTTCTAATAAAAAATAAGGGGTAAATTGGGTATAAAAGTTCAACCTCTATTTTTCATCCGCTAAACGTTAATGAAAATAGCCGACCACTCAACCGCTAACCGCTAACCTATAAAATAATTTACTAAACACTTTACTCTAAAGAAAATAGCGGTTTGACCAAGTCAAACCTCTAAACTCTATTTTTTTAGTTGCCAAACACAGCCTTAGAAGCATATTATTTTGTATTTATCAAAAGTATAAATTTTATCATACTTATATGGTTTTGCAAAATTTTTGCTTTTAAAAGATGTCATCCCTAAATTATTAAGTTATCATACTTATGATTATTATTTGTTATTGGTCATTTATGAATTTTTTTTATCATTTTTGTTGGATTATGTGATTAATGTGAACTACTTGTTATTAGTCTCATATTGATTATCGTATTTTAATATATGATGTGAAATAATATTTTTTATAAGCATATTATTTTGCATTTATTAAAAACATGAATTTGTCATATTTGCTTGGAGATGCAAAATTTTTGTTTTGGAAAAATAGTTTTGAGACTACGTATTGTTCATTTGATAGTCATTACATATGGACAATAGTCATCACTTTCTTGATATCATAAAATATTAATTATGGAAAGAAAGATTATGTTATGACTTTGCGTATTATTTTTCATAACCATATTATTTTGCTCATATTAAATGTATGACTTATTATACTTATTTGATAAGGCAAATGTTTTGTTTTAAAATAATATGAAATTGTTAAGTTCATGCATCATTGTATAACAAAATTTAACACATATTTTTGTTTACTTTAAGAAGTATTTTAGTACCTCACGATGGTGGTCTGTTATGAAATTTTTATAAGCTATGATTGAGTTGATTGAGAATTTCTTAAATATTATGAACTTTATTTTTGGGTTTATACGTAAAAATAATTTTCTATAATGCCAAAATAATTGAATTTATTTTTATAATTATTTGGCTTGACTATTTGATAGTCATTATGAAAATTTTATTTTTCTAAATAGCAAAGGTTATTTAATGTAAGTTAAAACATTATTTGCATCGTAAATTAATTATTAATTTATGTGATGCATAAGATTTATATATTTTAATATATTTTATTATGATGTTATGTGATTTGATATATTTGAATAATTAAAGAGTAGCCACATCATCTTTAATTATATAATTATATATTTATAATTTTATGATTATACAAATCATATTTAGAACTTGACATCAAAATTTAATTGAATATAAAATATACATTAACTTTACCCTTCAGGAAAGTTAATTGTGCTTTTATATTTAGTTAGGGTGGAAGATTACTATTATTTATTTCTTCCATAATAAAAGTTAAAAGTCATGTCATTTATATCTTATGACATCAAATTTTAATTAAACATAAAAGATACATTAATTTTACCCCACAGGGATGTTAATTGTGCTTTTATATTTAATTAAGGTGAAAGATTACTATTGTTTATTTCATCCATTATAAAAGTTATGTTTTTATATTTAGTTAGGGTAGAAGATTATTAGTGTTTATTTCTTCCAACATAAAAGTTAAAATATGAAATTATAATGTGTTAAATTTTTGCCCACAGGTAAAGTTTAATGACACATAAATTCATGTATATAATTTGATATGGAATAATTGCGTGTTAAAATTTTTGCTCACAGGTAGATTTTAACGACACATAGATTCATATTTTGATATGAATTGCATTGGCAAAAATATCTTATGTGTACGAAATTGATGTGTCTATTTATGTTATATATGTGCATGATTTTACAACTTCTGTAAAATATAACTAAAATGCACTTGTATTTTCCTGTTTTAATTGTGATTTATTCATTTGGTTTCTATATTATTGATCACTTTATATATCATGAAGTTAGTGAGAGTTAAATCATCAATTTTCATTGATGATATCTTAACTTTCATTGATAGATTAGTTATTACATGAAGTGAACATTTTTTATGGATAAAAAAAAATAGTTGTTCACTACATGTAATACTTATTAAGAAAGGTGAATTTCAGAAACAAATGATATAGAGAGGAAATAAGTTTTTATAAAATATTTTCATACTTGTTATGTTTTATTTTAAGGTGACATCGTATCTTATTGAAGAATTTGTCATCCAATTTTGGGATAGTGAATTTATCCTTAATCATTAAGGATGTGACCATTTTAAGAAAATATTGTTTACTAAGTATATAAATTTAAGAGTCGAAATAACGTGTTGTCGACATAAAAATGCTTAGTAATTAAAGGAACACATTAAATGTAAGTGTTCATATATAAAATGTATCTATTGAGCATATATCACAAATTCTTTATAGAAAGACATATTATTATAATGAAAGAATCATAACTCATATGAGATGTTCAATTATGTCACTTATGACTTAAGGTGTTGTACTACAACATATTTAATGAAATTCTTATTATTATGTGTTTCTCTTTTATTTGGTATGCATGCATTATGAGAACGACACATTTTATTGGAGGACCTAACATAAGCATTTGACTTATTCATATAGAATATTAATTATCACATTTGGGACTTTGAAAAGAAATTAAAATTATATTGTAATACATGGAAGGTACTACTTATAAAGGATGTACCGCCATGATTCATATAATTTTTTTCTTTTGTGTAAAGTATATATCCGTAGTATATAAAATTAATTATAATAAATGGTCTGACCAAGTGGGAGAATATTGAAATTTAATATATATTTGATATTTAAGTTTATATAGTCAGAATTTATTATATTAATTAAACTATTTATGTGATATTAAGTAGTTCTTATTATTTCTAAATGAATGGTTATACTAACTACATAAGTAATTTCCTTGATGGGAAGAAGCCTATAAATACTCCTAAAGGGCTAGGTCTCTAGTTTAAGCCAACACTCACAAGTTTCAATCACATTGTGTGACCTATGAATTAGAAGATCTTTGCTATTAACACATTATGTGTCTTGGCTATGGCTAAAGGCTTAAGCTATCCTAGTTATATGCTTTCGCTATATTATATTATAAGGTTATTTGTATGTTTATTCTAACACTTTTTACTAAATAAATAAAATGGAAGAGCATGCGAGAAAATAGTATACATGCTCTTGCCACAAGAGAATAAAGGAAGACACAAAATAGATGTCCTAAAACTCATGATGATAGCTCATAGTCTAGAAAAAAAATGTTATTTTTATAATAAGGAATGTCTTATAAAATAACAAAATAAAAAAAACCAAAGGTACAAACAACTGGAGGAATATTGCACCAACATCATATGATAATCTTATACATATTTTAGATGAAAAATGAAGAACACATTACTACAAACTTTTTTATTGAGAGGATAGTCGATCAAGTGCTTCATATCTTGCAACTTCATTGAAAAAGTGCATCAATGCGTAAAGGAATATATTGGTTTTGGGGTTAAATTTTAACAAATGTAAGACACATTGTTGATTTACATCTAAATTTGAATTTTCCTTCGACTTTTGAATCAAGAATGTTATCTTAGTTATATGCATTACAAATAATTGAAATTGATTAAGAGATATATGGTTGTCAAGTGTTTTTTGTAATACTCAAGTGCATTTGAATGGACAATCAATTAATATAATAGATGAAGAAGCTTAATCAAATTTGTGGCACAAAAAATTGGGACACCTTAAAAAATGAACTAATTTTGATAAAAAAAATCATACAATACTTTTAACATAGGTAAAACTTTAAATACTTGTGATAATTATATGTTCGATAAATATTGTAAATGTTTCTTCTGCCAATTTCAAGAAGAAAGAAAATAAGTTGGATTTGTTGTATTATGATGTGTGTGATTTTATTGAGGTTAACTCCTTTAATGACAATATATCTTTTTTACTTTTATCGATGGATATTCATGAAAATTATGAAATTATTTTATGAAAATAAAAGATCAAATACTTCATTTTTTTAAAAAAAATTATGTCGTGTTGGAAAACACAAAAAATAAACTAAAGTGTATTTTTGGAGATAATAATGATGCATGATGTGCGATGTCTACTGTACAGTCAAAATCATATTCATATAGAGGTGTGCAAGTAGGATTATGACAATGCATATGTTGAATAGCGAGGGACAACGAATTATTAATTTTAAATCTTGAACAACATAGTGATGCTGCAAGTGCACAACAATTGATTGCAATACTTCAAATATAAAATCCACAAGAAGCTAAGCAATTATAGAGATTAAAACACTTTAATTTAATATAATAAACTAATCATAAAGAAAATGATTAAAATGAACAAGAAAAGGAGAAAATATAACTAACTAATATTTGTGCTCTTAGAAATTTTCATAAATGAAATAACTAATAAGCCCAAATAAGTAGTTTTAGAAATGCAATGGATAAGTGAAATTCTAGAGTTACTACTGCTTCGGAGATGATTGAATTGAGTTTGTAATTATTGCACAGACTTATATACTACAATGGATCCTAGTGAAGAGAGAAATTATGAATTCTTTTTCATAGTATAACTTATACTACATCCTACTAGCCTTTCAACATCCAGGACTATGAGTAAGGCGCTTGGGTTAATCTAACAACTAACTATAGGTCGAGAGCCTTTCGACCTACGATCTATGCATCATAAACCTGTAGAAATCGGTGATGGGATTTATTATCCGATTGTGTGTGAAGGGGAGGAGATCTCTCGATCCTCTAATCACTTTATACTTATAAAGGAAACATGCGAGTTTCTCATGATCCTAGAAATGTAGAACTGTTGTGAATCAAAACTCACACACTAAATCAATGAAATTATGAATCCATGGACGCCCCCCTTTTGAGACATGTCATCCAATAGATACGAGCGTAAAATCAACAAGGTAAACAGGAATAACCTTTCGGTTAGAATCCATTTTATGAAAATTTTAAAAACTTTTCAAGCATAAAATGATGACATAAGAACATGAATCCAAATAGTTCAATGTGTTCAATAAAGTTTAGAAGTTCTCATTGTATATGCAATTCTTCTTCTTCTTCTTCTTCTTCTTCTTCTTCTTCTTCTTCTTCTTCTTCTTCTTCTTCTTCTTCTTCTTCTTCTTCTTCTTCTTCTTCTTCTTCTTCTTCTTCTTCCGGTCCTTCCTCCCTCCTCCAATGTCCGAAGGTCTAAGATGATTCTGCCTTCCTTCCTTCCTTTTTTAAATAGCCTGATTATATGCATTTAAACATTATATGCAACTATTCTTCATTTAAGTAAAAGTTGAGAATGTCAATAATATCATACATGTGTTTATTCCCAAAGCTCTAAGATAGTTTATTTCCAAAACTATCCAACAATCCTTAAGAAAATAGTTTTCTTAAGCTAAAATGGAATAATTTTTATTATTTTTTAGTTTTTTAATAATATAAGAAATTATCAAATTGAAATAAGTTAGTCTTAACCCGAGTTGATTATTTTTAGGAAAATGAGCAAAGAGGGCTGATATGACCAACGCCTTAATTGAAATAGTATATGAAATGAGGAAATATACCTTCAATAATCTTTTTTAATATTTCCATAAATATTTAAGTTTCATAAGTTTAACGTTTCATGATTCAAATAAACAATATGAATTTAAACTTCAAAATAAAAATTATAATTTAACTCAATTATTATTCATTAAAAAAATTCAAGAGTATGCTTAACTTAGATGAACAAAAAATATTTAATAAGCACTAATGATGATAAATATTTTAAGAGATAAAATTTATTTTAAAATATAAATAATTATACGTTTGAATAAAAATATTAATAATATAAACAAATAATTATAAATATTAATTAAGACACTCATAATAATATTAAAATAATGTGAATAAAAGAGTGATATAATTGATTAAAAAAATAAGCAGGAGATCTACTTATTTTTTTCTTACCTTAACAACTTATTATTTTATCAAATATTTAGAATTTTAAAATTAATTTATAAATAATTTTAAGCTACTTATCAACTAAGTGATGCCCTAAATTCTCTTTTTTTATACTCAAGTGCTGTTAAATTTAACTCCAAAGATTTGGAGAGGAAACCCGCCTTTTTTTTAATCTCTTATTTTGGTTTCGTTACCCGATCTCTCTCTCTCTCTCTCTCTCTCACACACACACACACACAGCAATGGCGGAAAGGTTTAAGGCTTAGGGTTTGTTCACTTCGAACCTGTCGCAGAAGGCCACGACATCCGTCGCCATGGATTCCTCCCCTTCCACGCCTCGATGGAACCTGGAGCGCCCCTTCCTCACCGGCCGATTCCATCAGGTGAGATCGCTTTCTTTTTCTCCTCCTCCTCCTCTTCTCACTCGGATCGATTCCGCCATCTCTTGACCTGACTGACCTCTGCTCGTTACCCCAATTCTCTTCACGGTTTCAGGAAATTAAAGCTCCATCTCAGGCGTTGGCGTCGAAACCCTTCTCCATGGACGCTTTCAGGTACAGTTGGGTCGATTTCACCATTTGTTTGATATAGTTCATCTACTGACTGACGCCTGAGTAGGTTAGCACATATGTTCAACGGAAAATTGACATCTTTAATATGTTTCTTGACAGCCGGGGATCTGATAATGTTATTGGATCTTACCCAGTTTCAGTTCAGGTAGGTTTCAGATCGTTGGAGTCTCACTCTTTGTTTTTTAAATTTTTCGACAAGAGAAAAAAAAATCTTTTGAGGAAATTCGTTTTTGTACTAAACTTTGAATTATAGGAGCTATTGGTTATTGAGGACCTGCTCTCTGCGCTTGTGGGTATTGAGGGGCGCTATATTTCAATTAAAAGAGTGAGGGGGAAGGAAGGGCGTGTTATCTTTCAAATTGATCCGTCAATGGACCTTGCACTTCAGGTCAGGAGTGCATGAAAATTTGAATTTTTTTGCGTACAATAGTTGAATATTCACGTACCGAGTTTTGGAATGGTGCAGGAGTTGACACGGAGGATTTTTCCTCTCTGTGAGGACTATGTGCTGATCAACCAATTTGTTGAGTCCAAGTCGCAGTTTAAAAGTGGCCTTGTGAACCATGCATTTGCTTCTGCATTAAGAAGCCTTCTTCTGGTAAAACACCTCTTTGAGATTGTGTACTTTCTTCATCTATAATTGATTGGATGCTGAAGCTCTTGGTGCACAAGATGGTCTTATCAAGTTACTCCTTTCATACCTATTTTTGTTGGGCAGAAAGAGGGAAAATAGTTTTGTTGTCCAGAAACTTTTGTTTTATACCTGATGGTTACTTTGTTTTCACTTAGGTTCCATTCACGATTTACAGAAGCAATGTGCATGTATTGTTTTGTTTAGTTAACTTAATAGTTTCTGCAGGAAGGAACCATTTGATATTCAGATGCTTTCTTTCATCTTTGCTTGACTTCCCTACCTTCTATGTTGACTCTTCATTTCTATCTGTAGTACAAACATGTGTATCTTGGCTTTCTTTTACTTATCTATCATGTTGATGCGAGAACTCTGAATTTAGTATACTAAGAGCATGATTGTCTTGTTTATGCTATTTGGGTGCTTAATAAACAACAGACTCTTCATTGTAATTATTGTTATTACTTAAATATTTTCTTAATCATGGTAGGCATCTAACACCAATTTGTTGATATTGAATTATCTCAGTTTTCGTTTGAGTCTTTTACATAACTTTCCACTATTTTCATTGATTTTGATTTTTTGTTGCCGCTTCTTTTACAAAGATATAAATGATTATTTCTTTCAATTGTCCTATTTTTCTGTAATGTTCTTTTTCTTTCTTTTGTTTCCTTTGTATCAGGATTATCAAGCAATGGTTGCACAGCTGGAACATCAATTTCGGCTTGGGAGGCTTTCTGTACAGGGTTTATGGTTCTTCTGTCAGGTTGTAGTTTATGCATGTTTATTTTGCCCAAATCCTGATACCTGTCCTATAAGTCTGTGTTCTTGGTGTTCTGTTTTTTAGCCAATGATGGGGTCACTGCATGCTTTATCAATAGTAGTTGAGAAGGCTTCCTCAAACAATTTGTATGGAGCTGCAACTCTTAACCTTTTGCAAAGCCAGGTGAAATGTTTATGGTTGATGGAGGTTTATATTAATGCACGGATGCTAAGTTTGTGCTGATTATTGGGTCTTCCTTGTTTTTGGGAAATGACAATCTAAAATTTTCTATATAGTGTTTGCTTAAGTACTCTAGCCCAGTGGAACGAGTGCATGTGCATGTATTTTGTAATATTTATAATGTGGAATTTCAGCTATTTATCTAACTTCCACTTCTTTTTCTATCATATCTGACTTCCTCTGATTTGTTATCTTTGGACAGTTCTTTCTTATATGAGTTATTTACTCAACATTCCTTGAACCATGCCTTTTTTTTTGTATCCGACCTTGAACTATAAACATATGTCCATCAATTTTTTTAGATATGAACTCAAAGCCTTCCATAGAGTTGTGTCAATTTTTTTGACTTAATTTTTAATAATTACAAATGTCATTTTTACCCTTTCTTCTTTTAATATAACAATAAATATTATAAAAGCAAAAGAAAACAAACTTCTTCAGAGGGGCTGTTGCATTGCCTCTGACAAATGGCGGGGGCATCCGCTGGGTGCCATCCACCGGAGATGGCATGGTAGGAGGGGAACACCCCTCCTCTGTGATGTTTTTTACTTAATTTTTAATAATTACAAATGCCATTTTTACCCTTTCTTCTTTTAATATATAATAAGTACTATAAAAGAAAAAGAAAACAAACTTCTTCAGAGGTGCTGTTGCATTGCCTCCGACAAATGGCGGGGGCATCCGCTTGGTGCCATCCACCGGAGATGGTATGGTATGAGGGGGAATCCCCCTCCTCTTTGATGTTTTTTTTATTTATAGTACTTTCTACTATACTGAAAGAAGGAAGGGTATCTCCTCAAAAAAAAAAAGAAGGGTAAAAATGCCATTATGCAGTTAACATAAATTTGACGGTACTCGATGTAAAGATTTGGGTGTTAATTCTGCACAGGTTGAGGGACATATATTTTCATATTAATAGTTCAAGGTTAGATTCAGGAAAAATATTGTAGATTAGGGGGTGTTTTAGGAAATAACCATTCTTAAATTTCACTGTGACAACTGGCAGGATATGATCCCTCTAACTATAATGGTTAAGATAAATGCCTATAGATTGTGCTAGACTCCAAAGCTAACTGCATTAGCTTCTATTTTTTCTCTCTCAAATTTCAGGGCAAAGCTATGGCAGGTGATACTGTGATTCGATCGTTGCTTGAGAAAATGACGAAATGTGCGAGTTCTGCTTATTTGGCAATATTAGAAAGGTTTCATCCCTGCAGAATTCATGTTAATTAATTTCCTCTATTAACTGTTGGCCTTATTTATCCACCTAATAAGATTATCTAGCTTTGTTCTCAAACTTTAGGTATCTTCACCTTCTTTGTCCTTGTTTGCGGAAAGGGTCCCACCTCCTACGAAAGAGCTACAATTTTTTTGTTTACCACAAGCATGTGGTACTATACATTCTTGTGGTGTAACATTGTGCACCAGACTAACATTATTTTGGCCCTCGAGAGAATTTTCCTTTATCCTATAAAATTAGATCATTACCATACCCAACAAAGCCTCGGTTGTAAATATGTTGAGTGCATGTCTTATGCATCTTCATTTTATCAGAATCTATTTTGGTTTTGGTATCATGCTAGATGATCTAAGAAAGATAAAGTTGAGCTTGTTACTGCGTTGATGGAGAAATTTTTTGTTCATTTGATTACAGATGGGTGTATGAGGGTGTTATCGATGATCCTTATGGTGAATTTTTCATTGCTGAGAACAAATCATTGAAAAAGGTAGGCATTTAAATTGTTGGAAAGTATTTTATTCCATTCTTGTACTAAAGATATCTGGTTATCTGTGTAGGAGAATCTTGCACAAGATTATGAAGCGAAATACTGGATGCAACGGTATAGTCTAAAAGATGGCATTCCCACTTTCCTTGTCACTGTTGCAGAGACAATTTTAACAACAGGAAAGTACCTAAATGTCATGAGAGAGTGTGGACATAACGTTCAGGTTTTTTTTTCAATATAATCAATTTATCATATTTTTTAGTCATTCTTCCATGAAAATATGATTTTAAACAGGGAAGTTGTAAATGTTAGGTTCCTTTGTCGGATAATTCAAAACTAACAAGCTTCAGGTCAAGTCACCATTATCTTGAATGCATCAAAGCAGCCTATGACTTTGCAAGTAGTGAGCTTTTGAGTCTTATTAAAGATAAGGTATTTATTGGTTCTCTTTGTTTTCGTCCCGTTGCAAGTCTATTTTATGATTTTTAAAACATTTTAATATGATTACATGAGAATTTGACAGTATGACCTCATTGGAAAACTGCGGTCTATGAAGCGCTATTTCCTTCAAGATCACGTAAGTTTACTTGCCATAGCAACGGTTTGTCCATACATGATCATCACATGGCAATGTTTTCTCAGCACCTCATTTATTATATTCTAAAACTTTTATACCTCAGAAGGTGGATATCCTAATATGGTTAGTAAGTTACGTAATATTAATGAATGTACAATTTTGTGTGACATCTAATCAACTCGGATGTTATGATATGCCATCATGTCAGTGTTGGTAACTACCTCTTTTTGTTCTGTTTCTCGGAAAACTAAACCAAAAAGGAAATTTAGAATACCTAGAGGTTCCACGTCATTTGTTATATTTTGTCTGATGCATCTGGCAGTTCAACTATTCTTTAAGTAATTCTCCTCTATGATCTATGTAGGGTGATTATTTGGTTCACTTCATGGATATTGCTCGAGACGAGCTTGCTAAAAGGCCAGAAGAAATTTCTGTTGAGAAACTGCAGGTATTTTGTTTCTTCGTGTTTGTGACATTGGATGTAAAATCGTAAATCAATGCATATCATTACCACATTCTAAGATGCCTTTTTTTTGACATGTAACAGTCCCTACTTGACCTTGCGTTGCGAACCTCTGCTGCTGCTTCAGATCCATGTCATGAGGATTTTACATGCTGTGTGGTAATTGCTTGAATGCATAATATGCATCGGTGGTATTGTGTATTGAATAATATTCAACTACAGCTTTGGTAAACAGGAAAGAGCTTCATTGCTCAGAAGACTTATTATGCTTAAGGATTTGGCAACATCAGAAGCAAATAAATGTGTTTCCGAGGGGGAGACCCTGACGGAGTTGTTAAGTGTCACCGGCTTTGAAACCTTCTGCCTTAGTTACAAGGTTGCTGTACTTGTTTTAGAACTTTAAATAGTTTGAATATTCCACTTATAACCCATTAATACCTGTAATTGTTTCAGGTTCAGTGGCCATTGTCACTTGTTATTTCAAGAAAGGCTTTAACAAAATATCAGTTACTATTCCGGCTCCTATTCCACTGTAAACATGTAAACCGTCAACTTTGCATGGCATGGCAACTGCATCAAGTATGATCCATTTTCTTTCTTTTTGTCTAACACGTCCTAACCATTTCATCACTTAATAGTAATAATAATCTTTACAGGGTTTTCGTGCCCTCAGCATAGTTGGAACACCTATCCTACGATCTTCTATTCTTTGCCGCAGCATGCTTAAATTCATCAATAGCCTTTTACATTATCTCACATTTGAGGTAAGATAATTTTCATTTATTCTTCTTCCATCTTCCTGAATTTTAATTCCTATTGTTGCTTAATTCTGTCAGGTTCTAGAACCAAATTGGCACCTTATGCATGACAGGCTTCAAACTGCAAAGAGCATTGATGAGGTTTTTCCGTCAATAGGGTTAATTACCTAAAGTGCTGCACATGTACCTTCATATGCTACTTGATTCTTATGGTTTTTAATATCTAATGATGTTTGCAGGTGATCCAATTCCATGACTTTTTCCTGCAGAAGTGTTTGAAGGAGTGCTTGCTTCTTTTGCCTCAGGTTCTAAAGGTTAGCAGGTTTTGGCTTCATTTAGCAAGAGTGACGATTTGTTTTTACTGCTTTAACAAACTCTTCTTTTTTGTGCCCATTGTCTCCTTTTCTGGTACTGATTTGTCACAATTTTCCACATGCAGAAAGTCGAGAAGTTGAAATCAATATGCCTTCAATATGCTGCATCTATACAGCTGTTAATACCTTCAGTTTGCATACCTGAAGTAGACAGTTCATCTGATGCTGCTGGTTCTTTTGGAAAGGGAAAATCTAAACCAAGGAAGCTCAGGAAAAATACCCAGCTATTAAGACTAGCAGCTGAAAACACCATAATATCCGATTCAGTCATGTATGATATCAGGCTGATTCCAAAATAGGAAATGTAATTATCATTTTTTAACATTTTTGTCTGAATTTTCTTTATTATATGCAGGAAATTTGAGAAGGACTTCAATGAGGAGCTTCAAAGCCTTGTGCCTATTGTGAACAATAATTCTCAAGCAGAACCATATCTCACTCATCTTGCCCAATGTCTGCTTGGTGTCGGCAGTGATTAGTAAATCCTCTGACCCTTTATCAATATTTTTGGATGAAAAAAACTTGCACACGTCCCCTATTGTGTGAAGCAATTTGGGCCAAGGTGATGTTAACCAGGGTAATGGAAATCAGCCCTTTGCCAATAGCATTCTGATGATTTTTTCAAAGTTGCCGTGGTTTATGGACTGGATCTTCTGAAATACATGCGTCAGTAGGTGTTGTTGTTTCTCAAAGTTGCCATGGTTTATGATGGATGGGCTGGATCTTCTCAAAGTTCTCAGTCAAGTTGTTTGCTGAGACACTACTGTTAGGTAATGGAAATCAGTGCTTTGCCAATAGCATTCTGATGATTTTTGCAAAATTGCCATGGTTTATGGACTGGATCTTCTGAAATACATGCGTCAGTAGGTGTGGTTTCTCAAAGTTGCCATGGTTTATGATGGATGGACTGGATCTTCTCAAAATTCTCAGTCGAGTTGTTTGCTGAGACACTACTGTTAGGTTTTGTGCTACTCTGGTAGTGCCCAAAATATATTGTATAATGTGTAAGATCTTCTGTTCTATTTAAAGTCGAGTTCTTTGATGTGAAAAGTTTGAGCAGGTTGTGGGGAATCTATGAGTGGACTCGCTTCTTGCAGGTACCTTGTGCACCCCTTTCTATTTAATGACCTTTACTCGCCTAGTTGTATATTTTCATCTCAGGCAATGACATTTCTATACATTTTGAACTCTATATTATGATTACTGCAGTAATTTTTGGTTCCTCCTCCAGAGTTTTGCATAACTCGTCTCATCAAACTTCTCTCTTTTCCCTCGTTCTCCATCTTAAATAACTCTTGCGTTGCTGTGAACTTTGTTCGATATGGCCAAGTTGCAGTTTATATGATATGACGAATTACAACCCTCGTCATTCATGTAAATGTGCGGCAGGCAATTGCCAATGTTAGATGAGTAGAATGGAAAAATGTTTTCTATGTTCATTGTGATGAGGCTGTACATCTATATATAGTACATAAAAGGATCAGATGAATAACCACCAATGTTTATTTAATCTAACTAGAGAAGATCATCTAATCTAAACTAATCTAGATGAACACAAATCTAGATAAGATCAGATCTCTGGATAAGATTAAATCTCACTCATTTAGATAATATTAAATCTTTACAAAAGATAAGATTAGATTCTCTAACACGTCATCGCAAACTCAGCTTTCTCTGGATCGAAGCCTGAGTTTGTCTCGTAAGAACTGAAAGCGAGCACCAGAAAGTGGCTTGGTTAGAATATCTGCAAGGTTGTCTTTGGAGGAGATAAAGCGAACAGCAAGACGACGATTGAAGATCTCATCACGAACAAAATGATAATCAACCTCTATATGCTTTGTGCGCGCATGAAATATTGAATTGGCTGATAAGTATGTGGCGCCAATATTATCACACCATAGAATAGGAGGAGAGGAGATCTGCAAACCAAGTTCCATGAGCA
>LTAE01004964.1:2964-30185 GCA_001647135.1 Pontederia paniculata | reverse complement strand
AGCACTTTTATTCCCCTTCTATTTTATTTTTTTAAAAGATGCATGTATTTTACATACATAGATTATGAAAATGATGTAGTTGAATTATGTGTAAAGTATGAAGATCACTTGCTCTCTTTGGAATGATTTGTGTAACATTGTGTGTAAAAAAAATGGAAATATGTGAATGTAGGGTATTATACGTTTAAATTAAAGTTTTTTTTATACCTTTAACTCTTATATGTATTCACAAGTAGTGAGATAATATTTAGGGAAGGAGGTTTCGCAAATTTTATTTTAATATATGTTAAATGAGATCAAGAGTTATAATAATTAGATTTTAGCGTAATGAAGAGGTCGGATGTGACATGATTAGCCCTTTAATGTATCAACATATTGTCCTTTGTAAATACTATTAATACCCTTTTGACTATTTTTTGATAATCCATACTTGGTTTACTTAATTATTTGCCCAATATCTCATACGTAATATTTGGATGTGCAAATTTGAGCATACATAAGATTCTTTACAGTTGATGCCTAAATAATATTAGGACATTGGTCAAGACTAAATATATCAGGGTACTTCATGATTTGTAATCCTTCATGCCATATCTTTTTTCAAAATTTTCTCAATATAACACTTTTGGGATAATCTTAACATTTCTTAAGAACGATATCGATGTATCTGAATTCCCAACACAAAAGTTGCATCACCAAAATCTTTCATCACAAAATGCCTCAAAAATTTTTTCTTGATTTCATGCAATATTCCTATATCATTTGTCGCAAGCAATATGTCATTGACATGTGAAATAATAAATATATGCTTTTGCTAGATAATTTATGATATACGCAATCATCTATTAAGTTCATCCTGAAACCAAATGAAATAACAACTTGATGGAATTTGTAATAGTATTGTCGAGACGCCTACTTAAGCCCATAAATGATTTTTTTTTAATTCGCAAACCATTGACTTTGCATTATTCAATACACAGTTTTATGGTTTTGCCATATAAATTGTTTCTCAATTCACTAATAAGAAACATACGGGAATCTCAATTGATTTATGCTCAATCAATGCCAATGATACATATAAATTGTTTGCATTATTCAATTCACGATGCTTAATCAATGCCAATGATACATACGGGAATCTCAATTGATTTATGCTCAAAGATAATGTTTCTAATCTTATCTCCTCCCTCGAACTCAACATCCTCGAAGAACTAAGCATTGCATGTCTCAAATATGAATATGGTTGTGGGATCATAAAACATGTACCTCTTAGACCTTTCAGAGTACCTAAAAAAATGATAATTTATTATCTTAGAGTTCAGTTTCTTTTCATTTGCCCTATAAGACATTGCCTCAGTTGGACAACTCCAAATATGAAAATAATTTAAGTTAGGTTTTTTCACAGTCCAAATTTCATATGGAGTCTTTATAGTTGCTTTGCTTGGAACCCTATTCAGAATATATGTTGCAGTGTTGAATGGTTCTTTTCAAAGTGATCATAATACAGTAGAGTGACAAACCATACTCCTTATTATATTCTTATTGTCATGTTTCGGTATTTTAATTATATATTCATGCTATGAGAATCTAGAATGATATATTATGGGACGATATCATGTTCCTATAGGAATTTAGCAAATTAAAGATCTTGAACGTGGACCTAAACCATCATATCGACCATAGTATTCACCATCACATCTGATCTGACAACTTTAATTTTTTTACCAAGTTGATACTCAACTTTAGCTTTAATTTTTTTTTTCTGAAAATGTGTAAGATCTGTGATTTTTCATGAATGAGATATAGGTAATCTTATCTAGATTAATCATCAAGAAACTTATATAATATTGTTGTCAATTCCATGTAGCCGAAGGGAATGGGTCAACAAAGATCACAAATATTTGTATGCATAAGTTTCAAAAGATTTTGTAATCTTATTGCACCTAATCCCTTTATATTGGTTTGTTTTCCCTTAATCCAATCAACACAAATGTTGAAACTTGAACATTTTAAGAGATTGAGGATTTCATCTTGTAGAAGTCTTTCTCTTTTGGAGATCTGACCCAATCTCTTATGTTATAACATAGTTGAATGCTCATTAGTTAATTTAATTTTCTCTTATACCCGTGAGATTAGTATGTAGAGTTTCATGATATGAAACAGCTAAATCAATTTTAATAAAAAAAATTATCGTAATAAGATAAAGAATATGTACCAACCGAATTTGAATTATGAAACATGCTAAATTTTTCATTTTCAAATGAATAGGAATAACCAATTTTGTCCAATGTAGAAAGAAATTAAATTTTCTCTAAATGATGGTGTAACAAAAGTTTCATATAAATTCAAATATGTTCGAGAATTAAGCAATAATCTATACTTTTCAATTGCTTCGATCTCAACTTTATTCTCATTACTGATGTAGATGTATCTTTGACCATCATTTGGCCTTCGATGACTCAAGCAACCTTGGATAGACACACTGATGTGAGTTGTTGCACCAGAATATATCCACATATGTTTAAAGTTAAATTAACCTCTGAATAAACCAAATTAAGAAGTGTGTCTTTCTTCACATGCCAAGCGTGGCAGCTGGTACAATTCTTCTGATGATAATCTGCTACCCACAAAAGAAGCATCCATCCTTATTTTGTTCTTTATATTGATTCTTTTATGGTGTTGCACCTGCAACTTTCTTTTGAACTTTTCTCTTTAGATCTTTTTTCCTTATTGTTGGAAGTGGATGCTAAGCAAGCACTTTCTATCTTTTCATACTTCAATTTGTCCTTTTCCTGAACACAATGAGAGATGAGCTCATTCAAGGATCAATAATCCTTTCAACAATTATAGCTCACCTTAAACTAACAAAATGTAATCGAAGAGATAATAGAACTAAATGCACTAGCAATTTAGATAAATTCAACTTGAGTTTCAATTTTGAAGCAATATGAGACATATTCATAATGTACTCCTTAATATTTTATTTTCCCTTATATATCATTAAGATCAAGCTTGTCAAGAGTGTATTTGTTTCTTCTTTTTCATTCTTAGCAAACATTTTCTCAATAGCTTTAAGTAAACCTTAGATGTTTCTACATCCTCGGGCATAGTGCCCCTAAATGCTTTTGGAATGGCACGCTTTGTTAGTGAATCTTATCGGTTGTAATGTGGATTGATGTTATCTAGATTAGATTATTATCATTATCTAGATTGATGTTATCTAGACTAGATTAGATTGGATAGCATCATCTGGCTAGATTAGATATCTAGTAGATATGTTGGTTATATTCTGATCCATCAAAGTACGATATATAGATGTACAGGCACACAAGAATGTATATAGAAAAATAGTTCATCAAAGTTATTCTCTTAACATGGTATCAGAGCAATTTTTTTTTCCTTTTTTTTTGTCTCCTCTGCAGCTCCATCCGCGTTGACGCCCTTTTTCTCCAACGTGATGCCATCCACCATGTAAAAAACTCTTCCACATGATGCGGGTCGTGTTGTGTGAAGACATGGGTCGTGCTTTGTCACGATGTGACCGCGTTGTTCAATGACGTCGGCATGTCCTCTCTCTCAGCCTGGGACGCCATCCGCCATGCTCAACGACGCGTAGACATCCGTCGTATAACAGCCTCATCAACAACGATGCGGGTCATGCTGTGTGAAGACACGGGTTGTCCTGTCCTCTCTTGCAACAACGTGACATCCCAATTGGGATGCCATTTCTCTAATGTGTTCAACGACACCGCCGTGTTGTGTGTCAACGTGGTTGTGTCCTCTCTCACAACAATGACATGCTTTCAAACCTGCAACCACTTATGTGACATGACACGACCGTTCTGTGAAGACGCGGTCTGTGCTATGTGCTAATGCAGTCGTGTTGTACGATGATTCAATCGTGTCCTATCTCTTGTAACAACACGACATCTCAACCGCACTACCACCTTTATCGACACGTTCTACGATGACGTGCTACTGCCTTTTCAACACGATCAAATGACACGATTGTGTGGTTTAGACCATGATGTCAACGCAGGCCGTGTTGTGTGACAATGCGGACTATGTTGCATACCGCACACAAGCCCTTCCCGGGCTGGCTCCTCCAATCAAGATTACTTCCTGTCAGAATTCTGCCTCTTTAATTTCATTTGATGCACCTGCATTCCCCTCGAGTTTGCCATCTTTTGGACAGATCCATCGTGCACTCTCCATTAAACTAACTCCAACTAATTATCTTTTTTGGAAGATACAGTTCCTTCCTTTGCTTCGCAGCTTTGATCTATACGGATTTATTGATGGAACCTATGTTTGACCACCATCTATGATAGCTGCCTCATCAATCATGTCTTCTGATTCAGCTTCAGTCTCTATTGGAAGACGCAATCCGACGTATACCGAATGGGTTCGCAAAGATCAGCTTATATTTAGTTGGATCATATGTTCTCTTTCTGAGGAAGTACTCCTCATGTGATTGAATTGGGTACATCTTATTCGGTATGAAATTCTCTTCATCAAGCCTTTGACTCCCCTTCTCATACAAGAATTTTGCAACTAACTATGAAGATATAATCTCTCAAGAAAGGAGATAATTCAATAGTCTCTTATTTAAGGTAATTGAAATATCTCGCTGATGAGTTGACAACAATGGGTCACTCGGTTTCCACTCTTCAATTCAATGTCATTATTTTTCAGAATTTGAAATCTGATTATGGTGATATTGTTGCATCTCTCACATCTAGACTTGAACATATCTCTTATTATGAACTTCACAACATTCTTGTCAGCTATGAAATCAGACTTGTAGTGATGCATCCTTTAGTTGATGCAGCTTTCCTACCATCCGCTAACTTTTCATCAATGACTTATGTGCCTCCATCACACTCATCTAATTGAATTCATGGATGAGGATCTAACAAAGGACGAGGTCATCTTTCTGCCCCAAGATGTGATCATTGCCCTATGTGTGGACTTCATGGGCATAGTCCGTACAAGTGCAAGTTTAATTATCAAGGATCGGCACCTACTCCGACTTCTCTAGCTTCATCAACACCACATGCCTACACGGCGTCCACTACAATGCCTGCTAGTTATTCACCTTAATTGCTTCCAACACTAGGTGCGTATAGTGACTGAATTCCTGATACTGGTGCAACACATTAAATCACGTCGGACCTGCAATCTCTACATACAGTTGCACCTTACTCTGGATTGGAGCAAATCCAGGTTGGAAATTGTATGCGATTAGGTATCAGTCATATTGGACACTCCTCTCTTCCCTCTTCTGGTTTTTCTCTTCTACTTCGTAATATTTTATGTCTTCCTTCCATCTCCAAATCCTTATTATGTGTCTTTCAATTTAAAGCTTATAACAATTGCTATTTTGAATTTCATCCTACTTTTTTTTTGTCAAGGATTGTCACACACACAAAGTCCCGCTTCAAGGCCACAATAGGTATGAACTTTATCACCTCCCTCAAGCTTCAGTATCACGTACTTCTCCCTTTGTCTTCCTCTCTACACTTCAATGGCACAACCGTCTTGGTCATCCAGCATCACAAACTGTCAAAAAAGTCTTGCATTCCTTTTCTTCAGGCTCCAGAACCTCAGGTTACTTGTCCATCAGCTCATGTGATGCATGTCATCTTGCAAAGTCTCGTGCCAATTGCTTTCGTCAGTCGCGTCATATAGTAGTTCTCCATTAGATCTTGTTTATGCTAATGGTTGGGGGCCCGCTCAACTTTTATCATCTCAGGGACATCGTTATTTAATTTTATTTTTACATGACTATTCCAAATTTGTTTGGTATTTTTCTCTCTATAATAAATCTGATGTCAAGTCAGTTTTTTTAAGCCTTGATTGAATGTTAATTTTTGCATAAGATTCATTCTTTTCATTCTGATTCTGGCGAAAAATTTAGAGCACTTCATTCGCATTTTATCTCTTGTGGTATTCAACATCGTTTAATTTATCCATATGTTCATGAGCAAAATGGTGATATTAAATTAAAAATTTGTCATGCTGCTAAAACTGCTTTAGCCTTACTTGCACATTCTCATGTACCTCATCATTTTTTGTAATTTGATTTTGAAACTACAATTTATTTAATAAATCGATTATCTTCTGTGGTGTTAGATGACATCTCTCCTTTTGAAAAACTTTTTAGTAAGTCTTTGTCTTACATGTTTTTAAAAACTTTTGGATGTGCTTATCCCTATTTGTGTCCTTATAATCATCACAATTTCTCTTTTCCTTCAACAATATATGTTTTTCTTGGTTATCCGTCCTCTTTTCATGGTTATAGGTATTTGGACCCGACCACAGATAATATATATTATACGTGTCACATTAAATTTGATGAGACATGCTTCCCATTTTCTTCTCACTCCTTATCTCTTCTTCGTCCACTTTCATTCCCAACTCGTCTTGGCTTATTGTCTCCACTAATGTTCCTCAACCTCCAATTCACTCTACGTATTCATTGATCCCTAGCTCGTCTTCTTCCTTTGTTGGTTCCTCTTCATCCTTTTGTACTGATACTTCGCCTAACTCTTCTCCATCCGACTCATCCCCTCGGCCGCACATGACACTTCGGCAAGGGACTCGCCAAAATTACAAGAAACTCGCAGATCTTCAGGGTTCATAGGTGTTGCATATTATTTCTGCTTTGGATTCTACTTCAAAGTGTCATTCTTCTGCCATTAAAATTTCTCATTGGCGCTCGACAATTGTTGAAGATTTAAATGCTCTCATTTCCAATGGCACATGGGTGTTAGTCCCTCACCCAGGTATGAATATTCTTGGTTGCAAGTGGATTTTTTACACTAAATCTCTTCCGGATGGCATTGTTGATCGCTACAAGGCTCGACTAGTGGTCAAGGGATTCCATTAACAACTATGCATTGATTATTCGAAAATCTTTAGCTAGTTGTCAAACCCACCATAATTCGATTAATTTTATCTCTTGCTATCTCTAGAAACTGGCCCCTTCGTCAATTGGACGCCAGCAATACATTCCTGCATGGAAATTTAAGTGAGGACTTCTTCATGTCCCAACCTCCTAGATTTTCTAATGAGAATCACCTTAATTATGTGTGCCTTCTTCGCAAATCTATTTATGGATTAAAACAGGCTCTGCGTGCATGGTTTCAAAAGCTACAATATGTTCTTATTGCCTATGATTTTTTGTGCTTCTACAACTAATTGTTCTCTATTTATATATCGAAAGCCAGGAATTCTTCTCATTATGTTAGTTTATGTTGATGATATTATTGTCCCTGATTCTCATGAGGATCTCATTAGCAATTTGATTTCCTATCTAAGCCAGCTTTTTGTGATTTGTGATCTTGGCACTCTGTATTACTTTCTTGGAGTTGAAGTACTACGACATGACAAAGGTCTACTTATCTCCCAACACAAGTATATTCTAGATCTTTTGCACTGCACTGGTATGACAAATACCAAATCAATTTCCTTGCCTCTTGAGTCTTCTACAAAATTGGTTAAGGATTCTAGTTGTTCCTTTGTTGACCCACAATTGTATCAACAAGTTGTTGGTGCCCTACAATATTTGACGATCACCAGGTCTGATGTTTACTATGCTATCAACCTTGTTTGTCAATTCATGCATAATACATTCATAGATCATTAGCAAGTTGTGAAAAGAATTTTGTGTTATCTATGTGGTACAAGTTATCTTGGCCTTTTTCTATATCCAAATCACAATCGCACTCTTCATATTTTTAGTGATGCTAATTGGGCTGGATGTCCAAATGATCGCAAGTCGTTTGGAGAATTTGCTATTTTCTTTGACACTAATCTCATCTCTTGGTCAACGCATAAACAAAGAATAGTTTCTCCTAGTCAATTGAATCTTAGTATAAAGCATTAGCAAATGTCACAGCTGAGCTTATATGGTTGTGGTCCTTGCTCATGAAACTTGGTTTGCATGCTACCTCTCCTCCGTCTGTGGTGTGATAACATCGGCGCTACATACCTCTCTACAAACCCAATTTTTCATGCGTGCACAAAGCATATCAAGATTGATTATCACTTTGTTCATGATGAGGTCTCGAATCATCATCTCGTTGTTCGCTTTATCTCTTCCAAAGATAATCTTGCAGATATTCTAATCAAGTCACTTTCAAATGCTCACTTTCAGTTCTTGCGGGACAAACTCATACGTTGATCTAGAAGAAGTTGAGTTTGCGGGAGCGTGTTAGTGAATCTTATCAGTTGTAATATGAATTGATGTTATCTAAATTATATTGTTATCATTATTTAGATTGATGTTGTCTAGATTAGATTAGATTGGATGGTATCATCTGGTTAGATTAGATATCTAGTAGATATTATTGGTTATTATTCTCATCCATCAAAGTACTATATATAGATGTACAAACACACAAGAATATAGATAGAAAAATAGTTCATCAAAGTTATTCTCTTAACACACTTGATTATCATAAGACACATTATTTGATCACTCTCACTTTTCCATCTACCTCTTTTCATTAGAGGTACTCTCATCAATAAAATCTATGGGTTTAGGGATCTTTAAAGTATAGTCGAACATCATGACTCCGAGAGTGATATAAACACTCTCTTGCAATACTTTAAAGTTTGTGCCATATACTATGAGAAGAAACTAAACAAAGAACAACAATAACAAATTTAAATATGAGCAAGCCCCATCATAATATATCAATATAATATTAATACTTAGCCTTTGGAAAAAAATAATAACTTGCAAGTGATATATAAGCAATGGTAATAAAAAATGATAATAAAGTAACATGTCATGATAAATTTTCCTTTGAGCAAATTTGTTAATTACATATAATATCAAATAATTATCACATGTTATTATTACCACTACATGTTCTATATTCAAATATTAAACTTCCTTTGGGATGCTCGATATTTGATAACATATAGGTCACTATTTATTTTGAAATAAATTAAACTCCACAAAAGAGACTATTTTGATAACATATTGTGCAATAAAATTTACTTCAAAATATATAAAATTATCCATATTTTCTTCTATTTTATCATTAATAATAAAATGAAACTTACAGACCAGCTTCGGCTAAAGCCCCGTCCTATCTATGGTAAAAAATTGTTTCCTTAAGGCATACAATGCATGATCAGTAATGTTTTGAATAAATGAATAGCAATAAATCAAATTTTAGCATAAAAATAATGGTCATCTATTAGACCCACTAAAAAAACAGAAAAAAAGAAAGTCACTAGAGCGCCCTAATTTGCATGGATAAAGAATCCATCAAATGAAATATTGTAAAGAGAATTTTAGAAACACTATTGCATCACTTAATTGTATAAAAAAAATATATGAATGGATTCCTAAATTATTTATGCACAAGAAACTAGAATGGACTTTGTTGCATATTCAAAATCATAATACTTTGACACATGAATAAAAATATTGTGGCTTCTAATATGTAGCAAGCCTCTTAATCGGCATCCATATTTGAAAGGAAAGAAGTACTTGGGGTACAACTTAAAACATAGTGCATGAACTAAATAGTCATGTACAGTACAATTTAATCTATGCTATTATGCAAAATGTGCATGTTTGGTAGTTAACTTCAACTAAATAATTCACTATTATAATTGGTCATGCACAAGTAGATTGTACACCACAAAAAACAATAACCATATAATCTTTTAAAATTACTTAATTTCTTAATCATGTGACATGTAGGCCCAAATACCATTAATAAAATCAAAATAAAATTGAACTAAATCTGATCATGTCAAATAATTAAGGACTAAAAGAACAAAATGCAGAACTTATAAGAATTCATGGTCTTGATCGGTGAAGAACTCTTAAGCGGGAATGAACTTTCTAAACAATAGCTAAGGAATGAAAAAGAAGATGACACTCTCAAGTTTCTCCAAATGATTTCATTCAAGTGTGATGTGTTTTGGGGACCATGACCCTCTACTTATAAATATCATGTGTAATGTAAATTCTAGCCATTACAAAAGATAATGCACCATTTAGTCTTTACATATTATGTACAATGTGAATTCTACAATGCACCCTTTGGTCTCTACACATTATAACCTAATGAGATGTGAATTCTACAATACATCTTTTGATATCTTCACATTATAACCAACCCATATCATACTTAATTTAATTCTCATAAAATAATTTGATCATTTTTATTTGGGGCTTTAATTTGTTAGACAACTCTTAATTATAATTATTAACATATTATCCAAAGTTGGATTTATGATCCAACAAACATGAGTAGTTTCTTTTACACAATTATGAACCCTAAATATTATTTTAAGAGAAAAAAATGGGTAATGCAATTTTAAATATGGATTCATGTTTTTACATTAAGAGATTATTCAAATATTGCATTATTCTGTGCAAAAATTATTCTTTAATCATTAAAATATTTTCCCCTTACATAAAATATTTTAAATTTACATATCAATACTTTATATAGCCGTTGATTGTGATTTTATGTGAAAATTGATTGTTCCTGGTAGTATTTCATTCAGCATATATACTTTGTCTAGCATTGGCATCAAATTCTTACTCTCTATTTTTGAGAAGAAACCTAATATTAACAAGTTGTATTTTTTATTATGGGTCTAATGGAGGTGTACTCTATTTAAATGGGGTACATCATGTATCCTATCATCTGGAAGATTGTGGTAAAAACAAATAGTTTATTTAATATTCATACTTTTTATTTATTTTTTATCAACTACAGATACCAAATAATATAATACACGATGCACCCTACTTAAATAGGGTACACCTACATTAAATTCTTTTATTATATACTTACATATATAATTGCTAGGGTTGGACATTAAATATCAATTATTGACTTAGAGTCTTAGACATTGTTTGGCATGTCTTTAAAATATCCTCTACAATTAATACCTAATAAAAGTAAGCTCTATAATAGTGTGTTGACTAAGTTAATACTCTACTTAAATTATTTGATAAGTATCAATGTTATTAAAATCGAATCGGATCGATCGGTTCAACCAGTTCAATCGCAAACTAACACTTGGTCCGATTGCAATTAATTGCAAACTCGGAACTAATATTGGACCGAAAAACCAATTTGAATCAAGAAAAATCAATGAACTAATGAACTAGTCAAAAAATTAATTCAACTACAAAATTTGAAGAAAAAACAAAGTGAAAATTAATTACAAAAATGGAAGCAAAAATTGTATAAAAGGAAAATAATAAAAAACAATTACTAAAAACAAAATCTAAAATAAAAATAAATGTGGGAGGAGAATAAATAAGGAGAAGAAATAGAAATTATAAAAAAGTAAAGATTTGATAATAATTGAAAGCAAAGTAAAATAATAGGAAAGTGAACAATAATTTGAATTAAGATAATTAATATAGCATTATTAGTATAATAATTGTATCAATTAGCATAATCTTTTGGGTAAGCATTAAATTTTATAGAATTAAAACAATTGTAGAAAGGAAATAAATAGGAAGATAGTAAATATGGAAAGGAAATGGAAAATAAAAAAAAGTTGAAATAAAAGAATTCCAAGTAAATAATAAAGTTAACAATAAATTGGGTTTAAATGATTAATATAACATTATTAATATTATATAAAATAATATGTCAATCATCATGCATTTTGTAATAAATATTTTTTTAATACAATAAATAATTTCTAAAAAATGATTCAGTTCAAATCATAGTGAAAATATATTGAAAGAAATATAAGGACTTTAAAAATAACACTATGCGAAATGAAAATTGAATGATAAAATATAAGAGGAAACTCAATAAAAATAGAAATGAAGAAGGTGAAAATGAAAAGAAATAAAATAAAATAAAATAAAGTAAGAACGTGAGTCAGAATAAAATTAAATTAATATGACATCATTACTATTACATAAATAATAATAATATTTAATAATAATAATAATATATAATAGTAATAATCATCATCATCATCATTATTATTATTTTAAGTAAGCATTCATATTTTAAACAACGTTAACATTTTAAAATAGTCAACATTAACATGTAATATCTCATGCTTTTAAAATAAAAATAAAATAAAGAGGAGATAGATAGGATAAGATAAGGAAAGATATAGTTGGTTAAGATTAGAAAAATAGTTTGAATTGAAATTAAATTGTTATATTTCTTATCAATTAAATATCCCTAATCCTATGTTGACTATTTTAAAAGAATCCTAATCATATGGAAGATTATCTTTTAAAATTATAATTAAAGTTAGAGTTTTAATTACATTCAAACTCCATCTAGGGCTTAATTGCCTTCCCTATAAATAGGACCCAACCCCTCTCCTCTCATCCCATAATTTTCTCTCCCTCTCCTCTCTCTCTCCCTCTTCCTTCTCTCTCCTTACAGGGTTAGATCAACATGGAGTAGGAGATCAATGACAAGGAAGAAGATATATTGACTATAGAGGACGGTATGTAATTGTGACTATATTTAAGATTTTCGGTATGTAAAATAGTGGATCCCCTAAGAATAGGTTTTGATGGATCAATGCGTGCTAGGGCTTTTTATGATACTATGTTATGTAATTGTGATTATATTTAAGATTTTCAGTATGTGAAATAGTGAATTCCCTTATAATATATTTTCATGATAGATCAATGCGTGCTAGGGCTTTTTATGATACTATGATGGATTTGATATGATTTATTTATGCCCTAGAAAAATGTTACATGCTATAGATTGATTAGAGATCCGTTCATGATTATAAGAATGTATATGATATAGTTTTTAAAGCCAAAAATTGTAGAAAATGTGGTAATATAGATCCCCATATAATAATGTATCTATAGGAATGAATCTGGATTCGAATCAAAGAAGAAAAAGGGCGGCGTTCGCCCAGAAATTTCCCGTCACGGTCGTGGCACACTTATCATGGGTCGTGACGGAGGTAGTCCACGGACAGTGTGGGCGGAATTCGCCTAGAAATTCTCCCGTCACGGTCGTGACACCCATGTCACGGGTCGTGACGGCGGAAGTCTAAGGACAGCATGTCGCGGAATTCGCCCAGAACTCCCGTCACGGCCGTGTCGCCCATGTCACGAGCCGTGACGGCGGTAGTCACGCTCGTGACCATCTTGTCACGGGGCTAAGATGGAGAATTCACCCAGGCACGGCCGTGACGATCCCGTCACGGGCCGTGATGTCGAGTCGTGAAGATTGGCCACGCCGTGAGATGCAACGCTACGGACCGTGAGACAGAACAGACGACGACGATCACAACCTGATAGACCGTGAGAAATGGTCACGGGCCGTGAAGGACAACGCAACGATGAGAATTGGAAGCTCGTGCACCGTTAACTGGGTTCACGGGCCGTGATGATACATCACGGATCGTGAAAGACGCTGCGAAGAAACGTAATGGGCCGTGATGGTTTATAACGGGTCGTGAAGAACGGTATGAAGGTCGTAACGGCCTAGATATGCTCATCACGTGCCGTGAAGCCTATTATCACGGTCATGACATGTATTTCACGGGCCATGACAGATTGAATATGTTGATTCTTATAATTGACATATGCGAAACTCTAGCTCTAAATGACCGTGTTGATTGATTGAATATTGATGTGATTGTATTGATTGATTGAATATGAATTGATGAGCGGTGTAGATTTAGGTGTCTAAACGTTAACCTAGCTGAAATTATAATAAGGTAAAATATGTAAATGATTGTGATTCAACTGATGCATGAAGAGGAAGGCCCCGGTGGACTTGGAGAACAGACTTTAATCCTATAAGGATTATTGGTGTTTTCCCAATTGTTATTGAGAACAGACTTTAATCCTATAAGGATAATTAGTGTTCTGAGTTATTGAATAAGGACAGGCTTTAATCCTATAAGGGTTATTTGTGTCCTTGGTTATTGATAGAGAGAGTAGACTTTAATCACCTGAGGGTTATTGGTGCTCTCTCTGAGTTTAATTGTTATTGACGGGTCTTGGGTTGACTCATGGCCTAGCTTAGTATATTGAAAGGAAAGATATTGGCATCACCAGAGAAGGTGATTATGCTACTCATGTCATTTATTGGATAATGATATTGAAAGGAAAGGACATCACCATAAAGGGTGTAAATTGTTATTCTTGCAATCTATTGGATATTTATATTGAAAGGTAAAGCTAAAGGCCAAAGGTAAAGAACGACACTATTGAGATATTATTAATTGTTAAAACTTATTGTCAACTAATGATTCTTTTACATATTGATTATCTTATTTATGATCATTTACATAACGAGTGTCAAAATTCACGGGAGGTTCATCTCCCCTATAAATTTAATTTTGTAGGCAACTATGTTCAAATAGATTGTGATGGCGCAGCGACAGCGTGATGATGTTCGTGACGAGGTGACTTGCACATGGCATAGGTCATGGTATTGGCTTCTGCATTGACGTGTTCACAGTGTTGACCAGTGGATTGGTCAAAGTATAGTCAAATATGTAAGTTGGTAACTCACCCCGTTCGCATTTTGTCAGGTGGCGGGGTGTGGATTTGGGGGCATTACACATCATTATTAACATTGAAATTTATTTAGAATTAGAAAAAAAATGATAAACATAAAAATCGTTGAATCAAATTAAGAATCGTAAAATCTTATTATAAAATAAATTATTTTTAATATATATATAATAATTTATTAAATATATCTTAATATTTTTTTAAATTTGTTATTATTTTTTGTGACTTTAAAAACTTTATATGGTTAAAAATAAAGTTCTATGATATAATGCATTATTTTTTTAAAATCATTTATATTTTCTAAAAAAATATAATATGTGTAAATATATTTATATATTTAAATATGTGTCCACCAAAAATATATATATCCAATTATTTTTAATATTTTTTTAAAATAATTTTAATATTAATTATTTTTCACTTTTTAATATTTTAAAAACAATTTCCATCAATATAATATAATATGTATCATTATAACTTTTATTTTTAGAAAGAAAATATAAAAAATAATAATAAACTAATTTAATAGGATCGATAGAATTTTACGATTTTACAATTTTATGAATTCGATTATTAATATCGAGATCATAAATTCTTGGTAAGATCGTACAATCTTATTATCAAAATAGCGATATTTAATTTTTAAAATTATTAAATTAATTAAATTTTTTATTTAAATATTAAATTAGTTAAGTATTGATAATTTTAAAAATTGATAAATTTAAATAAATTGAAGAAGATAAAGTTCTCACATGAGCAACTTATGAAAGGAGAAAAAATTATGAAAGTTAATTATAGTTGAGAGCTTAAAATAATTTTCTTTTCTAGATCGCTTTAAGTTATCGATTATTTTTATAGTTTCAAAAGTTTAGAACATTAAATATTTATCATTTTCAGTGGTATTGAACTGCCAAATTGATTGATCATTTTCTTTTTAGATCCGCCACTAAAAGTTTAATACAAGAAGAGCGGCGAGTGGGGCCCAAAAGATGTCAGCAGTTCAAGTACCAGTACGAAAGCAAATACAATGAGTGATTACGGTAAAAAGCATACAACAAAAAAAAGTGATATAGGACAAATACATTCTAATGAACTATGATATTTCGGTCTTAATCCATCTCAATGAGAACCTTCTGTATCTTTTATTTTTTATTCATCTTTTATTACACTAGGCCCCTGGGGCCTACGTTTGTAATAGAAAGAAAAAAAAACCATTAGGTAAAGCTACGCGTATCTGTTGGAGTATCTTACAACAGTATCTCAAGAAAAGAATGGCAACTTCTGGTCACCCATGGCATATGAAATTATGTTCCTCTTAAGTGGCCCAATAAACTGTGCACCATGGAAGGCAGCAGCTCTTAGAATATTAATTGGTCCAAGATCAACCGAGTAGGCCTTCTGAAATCCATCGAGTATTGCCATCATTGTGATGTTTGCAGCTTTCCGTTCCTTTTCATAATTTTTAAGGAAAGTGGGCTGCAAAGCATGGATTAGTTGTAAATCTGTTAGAGAAAGATGAGAAAGTTCCAAAATACAAAACTCTTTATAAACTTTTTTTTTCAATTAGTTTTCCTTCAACCAGATAAGAAATAAGATCAAGGACCCCTTATACAAGTTATCAATGTTCATAACATGATTGTAACAGAAAAAATATCCTACCAAGATGGAAGAATTGTGAACCAAATGAAACAATCAACTTAACTCTACACGATCATTGATAAGCCTACTTTAATTCTTGATCTAGATCACGTGAATGAACTTTAATGACTAATATATGCAGTATATGACACATCCAAACCTGCACAAGTAGTTGGGCCATATCCAATTAGGAGAAAACGCTTACTTACTGTACAGAATAAGACAACTTATAGCACATGTTAGTAGGCTAACTAATTAAATCAAAAGATTCGTTTGCCTCTTTACTTCTGCACTTCAGATATTCAAGCGTAACACAACTGTGTGCAAATTCTTTAAATTTATCCTCTATTAAAACAACCTTCAATTTATCATGAAATGCCTGCATATCTTGACAATGTGGGTCAAGTTTTGAGGTAACAGTTAGGGCTAAGAATAAATTTGCTATCCTAACAAGATATGTACATTCTTTTCCAATAACAAACTCTTGAAGCAAAGGCGGAACCTAATCTTCCAAGTTCTTGGCATGTTATTGACATTTGTGTTCATGTCATGAAGCCTTGTGCATATTTTAACGGATATAAAATTTTATCTGCAGGTAAATTATTTGACCCTTTTGGACAAGAGGTTAGATTATTACCTCTACGATGTCAGCACCAACCGCACTGCCTTCAGCAATAACCCTAGCTAAAGTAGATGCATCTCCAAATCCTAAATTAACTCCTTGACCAGCTAAAGGGTGAACTGCATGGGCTGCATCACCAATGAGGACAACTCTCTTTAAAGCATAGTCGTGAGCATGCCTGAGTGACAAAGGAAAGGCCATTCTTTCTGAGACCACATTGATTACTCTTGGTGGTACTTCAAAGTTCTCTCTTGTAGATGGTGTCTGACCAGTAAGCCATGATAATTTACTGAAGTAATTATCCAGAGGGTTAGACTGTGGATGAGGACCATACCCAAGATCTAGTGCATGATTCACAGCTCTGACAAAATCTTCTTCACTCATCATCTTATGACGTGCAGACTCATCTGAGTTCATTGTCCACACAATATTGCTAAACTTCTCCCCAATAGGTAATAATGCAATGGGTCCTGAAGGCAGAAATCTTTGCCATGCACAGTAATTTTCAACACTGTGCTCAACTGTACAAATAAGTCCACTCTGTGCATAATTCCACCCAGTTGTTTTTATTCCTGCTATCTCCCTGACACGTGACTTGGCACCATCAGCTCCAACCTGAAAGGTCCGACAAGACATGTCCTTTAAGTGATTGTAGTGATACAAGAAGCATCCCGCTGGAAGCCATCAATAATGTAAAGGTGATGCATAAATAATTTGCAAAAGGTTCCTCACAAAAGTAAATGTATACACCAACAGGAAAGTGAATAGAGATTTTCAGTAGGGCAAGGAATTACCACTAACTTCGAGTAGATGTGTTGTCCGTCACTCAGTTCCAACTTAGCTAAATGGTTAAGATATATCTGCTCTGAGCTAGTATCAGCAGATCCACTTTCTAAGAACTTGGCATTACTGCTAGTGTGATCATTGTATATTCTAGAAGATGGATCTTTTGACTGAAAAGTCAATGAGGTTAACCTTGCTGGAACAATTGTCTTTTGAAAATCTGCCTTCTCCTGTAATTTTTTCGCTTTCAGGAAACTTGAGCAAAGAGAGTATGTTCAAGAAAACGTGTCGTTGGTCAAGTTTACAATCAAACAAATTAATTTAGTACTAATTATCAACAAAGAGAGGAAATGTTGAATATATAGAATATCAGAATACTGTCCTTGTTAGTAGAAACATGTTGTGCACAAACTTCATCAATCAGTCATGGAAATCTTAATATGTTGCCCGTAAAAGGGTCTAATAGAAAATTTTGGTTGACATTCAGTAATTAGAAGATATATTGACACTAACCTGTAAAGTTAGTAAAAGGGAATTACAGAGCACTTTATTCTCCACTACGCATCTGAATCACACAACATGCAAGGAATCCTGAATTAATACAATTCATTGAGAACAGGCAGAGTGCTACCGACATGCTCACTTACCCCAGATATTCTTTTTCCACGTCATTCGCACTATATCTTGTGTAACCCAAACCTGTGTAATCCCATACCTGCAACACATATGCACAGTATATGTTGTCTTCATATTTAATGAAAATTTTGAGCTTCATACTCGAGGAATCAACCTATATATCAGAAACTATGGAACTTCTTATTCCGCATGCTTTAACATAGCTGTGTAATTGACTGAAAGGATAATAATCAACAACTTTTTTCAGAATACTACAGGGCTAGTTAAACGTGTACCCATTTCAAGGACACGTTGATTTAAAAGTTCTTCCTAATAATTTTACTAGATTCCTCATCACTTTGATGATAATAGCAAATAGAAGCATAGTTATCAATTGCATTTCCTGATATAAACTTCATAGATAAAAAAAAAAGAACAAAGTGAAGGCACGAACATTCAATCCAATCCCACTGTCATTCGATGTTGATAATAAATGAAAAGAAAAACAACATGCCAAATTTGATATCATCCTGCCATTTTCTTTTGTAAATATCCTCCTGGCAAAAAAACCGATTGATTGAGGTTGCCAAATTTGAACAGACTAGATTCGGATCTTCAATCATAAATTTCTTCCAGAAGTCAAGTTCTGGCCTTAGTTACTCAATACTGTTTGTCAGGTACATCAAGCAAAATATCCACCAATGAAATTCACCAGCAACAGTCAATTGGATATCCAATCCTAAATGAATGGAGCAATATGACCATTAACACAATATTATTTCAACCATTGTCAAGTCAATGCTCATGACAACAAATCGGGAAATCTAGAAAGTAATGCCAGCTATTATCATCAACATCTATTAAGATATAGAATTGAACCAATTGTTCATAGAACAAACTATGCCCAAAAGAAATACATGTTTAGAAGGCTCGTATTTTTAGTCTCTTGGTACCTTTTTAAGTGAGTACAAAACAAAAGAACATGTCATTTCTACTTTCATGTAACTTCGATTACAGTGGAAGATTGTTCTACTGAAACCTGATGGCTGAGAAAACCCAAGGCAACCTATATCCTACAAGATTTAAAATTGAAGACATCTGAATAGCAAACAGCCATTATGTTGGACTAAAACAAGAAATTCAGTTACCTGCATCCTATCAAAAAAGGCATGCCTTTGCTGCTGGACATGCTCCCAGGCCCCAACATCTGCAAAGCATTATCAAGATGAATTTGATGAAGCAGCATGTCTTGTTAGAAGTATCCTAACTAATCCAAAAGGAAAACTTTTTGTTCTTACCCTTCATAAAGAAATTGAGATTCAGTAGTAACAATTAAACAGTCATGAGGTCCAGAACTAATATAAATATAAGTGCAAGTTGAAAGTTGAAAGACCTTATCAATGTCGTCAAAATCACATCCCTACACGTAAAAACGTACGCTTTTACGTCTCTGCCCAATGCTTGATCCCACGCAGAAACGTTTTTGGCCAGCACGCAGTAAGATCATGTGCTGGCCCGTGGAATCGGTGGACACGGCATGTCGACCGATTCTTCCACCTATCCCAGCCTTTTTTTTCTAAACTGAGACAAACTTTAACCGACTTACCTATAAGGTGCTGAAGTCCCGATGCCCTAGTTTTCACGTTGCATTGCTCGGCCACGACGTTTCTTCCTATTGTTCCCCGCTGCTAACGCCTTGCTGCAGCCGGTTCCGCTGAAGACTTACTGAAGCCCTGCTGCCGCCACTGAAAGCTGCTACTGCTACTCAAACCGCCTGCTGGTATACTCTGTAACTCGCCAACAACCTTAGCCCTCTCCCTTCCCCTTCCCCTCCCTCTCTCTCTCTCTCTCTCTCTCGGAAGCACACCAATAGCCTTCGCCATCTCTCTCTCTCTCTCTCTCTCTCTCTCTCTCTCTCTCTCTCTCCACGAGCAGGTAGAGGAAGTACTCAAAGGCTCCCTGCTCACATTGAAGTCCTCTGCTTTTATTATACAGATATAATATTAGTTTATTACTGATCTTTTGTTCCCGATTCCCAAAGGCTCCCTGCTCATATCCCAAAGTCCTCTATTTTTGTACAGATATACCATTAGTTTATTTCTGTTCTTTTGAATTATTTTAGTGTTATTATGAGTTATCATTTATCTGCAGTAGCTTTATTGTTAATGTTTGATGATACGTCTCCTAGCCCAAAGGGTGGTTTGCATCTTGCTTGGTGCTCACATTATGTAAGCAGTAGATTATTAGTTTATTAATTATTACTATTCAATTTATTCTTATGAACTTTTTTTACTCAGTAGTTTATTAGTTATTACTATTCAATTTATTCTTATGAATTATTTTTTTTACTTTTAGTATTCTTATGAGTTATTCATTATCTGGAGTAACGTTATTGATCTTATGGTTTCTATTACTAATGTTTATTTTTTTGAAAAAAATGCAATCATCAATTGTTACAGTTTTTTTTTACATATTCACAGTGAATTAGACAAAAGTTTTAATGGCTTTTGGTTCAGGTTCTAGAGTTGGGAACACAAATGTGTCAGAAAGTGTGATACCAAATCCAACAGCTACAAAAGTGCCAAGAAAAAATACTCTAGGGAATAAGAGCGTCCATGATGGAAGCATGTTTTTATAGTTGATGGGGAGAACCGAAAAATCAAATGCAAGTATTGCGCTAAAGTAATTTCAGGAGGTGTTCACCGTTTGAAACACCATCTAGCTTGTACGCAAAAGGATGTTGAGGGTTGTACACAAGTTCCTAAAGAAGTTAAAAAGGAAATGTTTGATATTCTGTATAAGATGCATGAACAACATGCTCGAAAAGCTAGAAAGTATGAAAGCCAAAGAAAGCATTTATGAGCATGATGGTACACAAGTTGGTGGAAAAAGAAAAGAAATAAGTACAACAGAAGGAAATGATGGTGAGAGTCAAAACATTTTAAAAAGAGAAGTTGTCAAGCTACCATCAATTCCATGTACAAGAAATAAGCAAGGGAAGAAGCTTGTCAAGATGTTGTTATGTTCTTCTACAATAATGCCATTCCCTTTTAATGTTGCAGAAAGTGACGAGTCATCAGATATGTGCATTGACTGCACTCCATGGTGTTGGTTTCAAACCACCATCATATTGAGTGAAATATTTGAAGAAGGAAGTGGAGCTTACTAAGGAAATCATCGAGGCGCACAAAGTTGAATGGAAGAAAGTTGGGTGCACGATTATGACCGATGGATGGACAGATCGAAGGAAAAGCACAATTCTCAACTTTTTGGTGAATAGCTCAAAGGGAAAAGATTTTTTTTAAAAAAAAATCCATTGATGCATCTCATATTACTAAGACAACTGATAAAATTTTTAAGATTCTTGATGTTGTGGAAGAAGTTGGCGAAGATAATGTTGTCCAAGTTGTTACAGATAATGTGGCAGCCTACAAAGCAGCCAAAGAAATGCTAATGGAGAAAAGTAAAAAACTACATTGGACACCATGTGCAGCCCATTGCATCAATTTGATATTGGAGGATTTTGCAAAAAAAAATGAACATTCATAAAGAAACAATTACAAAAGGAAAAAAAATTTACAACTTATGTCTATTCAATGACGTCTCTTATTGTCATGTTGCAATACTTTACTCCTGGTAAGGATTTGCTTCGTCCGGCTATCACTCGATTTGTCAAATCATATCTTACTTTAGGTTGCCTAGAAGAAAACAAGGGTGCATTGATGAAGATGTTTACATCAGATGAATGGAAATCTATTCTATATCAAAAAACAAAGGAAGGAAAATATATTGAAGATGCTGCATCAGATAGTAGATTTGGAAGAATGTTATATATTGTTTGAAGGTTGTGTATCCATTAATTGAGATGCTTCGTTTGGTTGATTCTCATGAAAAACCAGTAATGACTCTTATTTACGAGGAAATGGATTGCGCCAAAGAGAAGATCCAAAAAGCTTATAATGGAGTAAAAAAATTGTAATTTAGTTGATTAACTTACCAAAGTGATTTATTTTATAATTTATTCAATGTTAAAAATGCAAACTAAATTTATATGTCAATCCTTGTAGCTACCAACCAGTATGGAATATAATTGATGAGAGGTGGGACAACCAACTACATAAAATTTACATGTTGCATACTATCTTAACCCTCGATTTCAATGTGATCCTACTTTTAGCGACAACCTTGAAGTTAGACGAGGATTATACGATTGTTTGCAAAGGATGGTACCAGATACTCAAATGCAAGTTAAGATTGATCTTCAACTTGAAGATTTTAGGCATGCAAAAAAAAACTTTTGGGAGTGTGATAGCAAAAGATGCAATTCATGCTAAAATCCAGCTGATTGGTGGGATTCATATGGCTACGAATATCCAGAGGCTAAGGACTTCGTCGTAAAAGTTCTCAACTTGACATGTAGTTCTTCTGGATGTGAGTGCAATTGGAGTGCTTTTGACAGGGTAAAATTCTTAAACCATATTACTTAACTAGATTATTCATAATTAATTAGTTGATAGTTCATTTATTCTATGTAGGTCATACAAAGAAAAGAAATCGCTTGAAGCTAAATACTACGAATGATGTTGTTTTTGTGATGACTAACACAAAATTGGATAGGAAAAGATAGGTTAGAAAGGCACCCAAATACAATGCGAATGATCTATCCTCTAATGATGAATGGATTGTGGCTGAAGGGTTAGAGGAGCACATGGATGTTCAAGATGATGATAATGGAATCCAAGTTGGTGATGCTAACTCAAGTGGTGGGAATGTTGAAAGCCCACATATAGAAGATTTGACTCTTCTAAATGATGAAGTTGACATTGATGATACAATAGATTTAATGATGGAATAAAAATATCTTGGAAGATGAAGCCATTGACGATGTCATTTATGATGGAGCTGAATTAAATGACTTGTAGTTGCATTAGATATGGATGTTATTTGACATTTTGTTATTTTGATACTTTCTAACTTGAAAGTTGAAACTTTTACTTAATTTTAAAGAAATTGCACTATTTTATTTTTTCAATACTAATTAATCTATAAATATATTTAATAGAAAAGTCTGGTAGAATCTTCCATGTTGTGTTATGTGTACACAATTACGTGTTTCCTCAGACCCTCCGTGTCGAGTCCGTTTGATGTGTTTGACAACATTGGACCTTATGCATCATATTTGTCATTACTAGCAAACTTGTGTGAAGCAACAATAAGTAGTGCAAGTTCTGCAAATTATTAGGTTTTGTGCATATTCTTTATTTGCTGTCCAGCTAGAAGCAGGCAAACCTGCTATGAAAACAATAACTAGACTGTTGTAATTGTTGTATTGTGTAACATGGGGAGATGATCGGAAGTGCAAGAATAAGAAACAAGAATTTTGCACATAACATGGCAATTTAATGCACAAAAATCTTAAGGAGCTCCAATAAGAAAGCACATAGAAGATCCTTTAAGAAAAAGAAACCAGATAGGAGATGACATACTTGAATCATAGCTTTATACTTCACCACAAAATATGGGTCTCCAGTGAATCAGTTTCTTTAGAAATGATGAATGAATGCTAAAGATATAGATGAACAAAATTATACTTATCTGCTTGCTAGAGGTTGTTTGCATGACATCTATATATCTAGGCATCAGTGTAGTTACTTTTCTTGCCTTGCAGTAAGCTGCAGCCCAGTTATTATTTCTGAATTAACTAAGCTACGGAGCAATGATCAAAGAGATTTGTGTCTTATGGATAAACTCTGCAGGAAATATAACTTTCCATATAAAGAAAAGGATCATAGGCCATTCTATTTTAACAGTATATCATCACTACATGAGCCTGCTCTTCTCGCTCCTATGTTTACAAGGACATACAGTCACATATATTGAGAATCTTTTTTTTTTCTTCTCGAGCTGAGATCTTCCACACTGTCAGATGTCCATCGAGCTCAGTATAACAGCAAAAATAAACTTCTATAAAAACTTATTAGGAAACCAAGTTGACAGCTGTGCAAAAGTTAGACATGTACGCATGACAGATTGGAGTCAGTTAAAACTGTCATTTAACTTCGAAACAGTATACAAGGAGACAGTTGTATAGTTGATATGTAACAATTCATTTTACAAATACAATTCCTAAAATCCTTTTTGGCTTCAACTTCTTCTTGCTATGTTCAAAAGGTTTAAAGCTCCAGTAGTGCTTTTGTTCATGGTATCAGAGAGGCAATCGAGGCAGAAATGGTAATCGGGCAATATTGGCCATTCTTAAAGCATTCTACTTTAGATCTACAAGAGTTTTCTATCCCTCCCAAGAAATCTTGGCATCTTTTTCTTCTTGCTACGTTCAAAAGGTTTAAAGCTCCAGTAGTACTTTTGCTCATGGTATAAGAGAGGGCAATCGAGGCAGAAATGATGATTGAGCTATGATCGCCATTCTTAAAGCATTCTACTTTAGATCTGAAACAAGAGTCTTATATCCCTCCCAAGAAATCTTTTGTATCTTGGCACTTTTTATTTCTGGTTCAGAGACATTGAAGATGCATCTTGCTTTCCGAATCTAAGATTTGTTTACTGATTTTGATCTGAGCAGTTTCTTTTCCAAAGATTCGGAAGAGTCAATTAAGGCTTTGAGAACAAGTTTATAGATCTATTTTTCATGATCCAGAGATAGCATTTCTCTTTTAAAATGTCCAAGAAGCTGGCAGAGTATCAGCCGCAGATGCTAGTAGACATGTGATCAATGTTAATCAACATCATCCCTTGTTCCTGAATCCTTCGGATGAACAAAGAACACCTTTGAAGTCTTTCCAGTTGATTGGAAAAGAATTATGCACTTTAGAGTAAACCTACGAGGATTATCACTTAGACAAGAACAAGCTCGGGTTTATAGATGATTCTTGTACTCGAGATTCAGTAGATAATTCTCTCAAAGGCCTTTTGTGATGGAAATCTACCAAGTTAAAATTACTCCTAAACTGTAAACTGAATTATTCTCTTAACTCTAATTAATTATCCGTTTATGAAATAAACTAAAGATCAAAATTAATTCATTAAAGCATATGTCTAATACAAAAATATGGGGTTTATGTAGAGTTTTAAACACCCCATATAATCATAACATGAAAACCTAAATAAAAGGGAAACTAATTAAAAGACCTAAACTAAAGGGCTTATATGAAAGGCCCATAACTAAAGACCATAAACTACGGGGCAGAAGGCCCATAACACTAATTTTGTTCTACATTAGTTCTCTCCAGCTAAGAAAAAGATGTCGGAAGTCAACATCATCAGTCCAAACAAATAGAGGGATGATTGATCGAATGGATAAACATTTGTTCACAATGAAGCCCATGTGAGAACTTTGAAGTCTTCATATTAGTTGACAAATAAAATAACTCATTTGCATCAGATCGTTTTTCTCTACAATCAATGTCAGAATAAGGTGTGTACCATATTTATGCACGATGTTCCACCAGTAAACAGAGAAGAGAAGAAAGTAAACAGAGAATAAAAGAAGGAAATCGAGATGATCCGGAAATGTCAAATGACATAAGTACCTCAGAAAATAACAAGGTGATCAGCGTCCTTTGGACCCGATGATTCACCAGAATCTCACTTTCCTTCAATCGAGTACTGTTGGAAGGATGATAGATGGGGCAACTGCCTGGGCTCGACGTCATTTATATGGCGATTCTAGACGAGATGAAGATGATGATGCTCTGTTTTTTTTTCACTTGATCATGAACGTCAGATCAAGATCTGGCGGTTTTGAGGGCTAATTAGGATGTCTAGTGACTATGAGGACTAATTAGGGTTCGTAGAAGATTGCGATCAAATAATTAGGCTCTGATACCAATTGAAGGAGATTTAATAAGTTAACATTACTCCTAACCATAAGCTAAATTATTCACTTAACTGTAATTAATATCCGCTTATAAAATAAAGTAAAGATCAAAATTCATTCGTTGAAGAATGTCTAATAAAACCATATGAGATCTATAACGAGATTCAAACACCTCATATAATCATAAAATGAAAACCTAAATAAAAGAAAAACTAAATAAAAGACCTAAACTAAAGGGCTTATACTAAAGGCCCATAACTAAAAACCATAGACTACTAAGGTCCATATCGCTATCATTGTTCTACATCATTTTGGATAAACTATTGTCATGGATCATGAATTCTGTTTCAAGAAATTTATCCAGTGGAATCGTATATTCTTTTATGAGCACAATTATGAAAGGAAGCATTAATACAGGTACAACCAATCACACATCCACAAGAGCGGATTGGTTATAAAATATTATTACAAATGATTCTCCTCATGTTGTAAGACCAGCAAATGATACGAATTTCTATGCTATTTTGTTCTTAATATTGTTACAATCATTAATATTATAATCAATGTTGACTGGTATTCTTGCTTCTTATCAGGGGTTTTTCTCGAGAGAGGGGCGCAGCCAGTCTAGTCCCTCTGCTACAGTATGCGGATGACACACTGTTCTTCATTGAGGGCTCGGCCACGGAGGCACGGCGGACAGCAGTCATGGTGGAGCTCTTTGGGGTCGCATCCGGACTACAGATAAATCATGCCAAGTCGTCCTTCATCCCTTTTAGCATGGCAGAGGAGGCAGCTCGCTGTAGTGAGGAGCTCCGTACCCCATGTGGCACTCTACCGATCATGTACCTTGGACTGCCCCTGTCCGACAAACACATTGGGGCCCGTGGGTGGACACCGGTCATCGAACGCATGGAGCATAGACTACAGGGTTGGAGCTCGAGGATACTATCGCGAGGCGGCCGCCTAGTTCTCCTCAGGACGGTCCTATCGTCACTTCCCACATACTACATGTCTGTCCTCAGGATGCCGACAGTGGTGGAGCGCCGCATGGACACCATCAGGAGCAGATTCTTTTAGCGAGGGTGCGGAGCTGACAGGTCAGGAGCACATATGGTAGCATGGCGAGAGATATGCCGGCCACTATCAGATGGTGGACTCGGGGTCCGGAACCTTCGTTGGACCAATCAGGCCTTACTAGCTCGATGGATAGG
>LTAE01004963.1:2808-52832 GCA_001647135.1 Pontederia paniculata | reverse complement strand
ATATTCAGGATTTCTTAAAAGGGAAGAAAAAAGGCAATACCAATTGGAACAAGCTCGATGAGCACGAAAAAATGATAAAACAAATGATGAATAGGTATGCTTCTGCTAATAAAGACACACATGAAGACAATGATATGTAAAATTAATATTTTTAATTTATGTTATTTATGATAAAAGATATTCATAATTTATTATTTTTTTATTTATTTGTAAATTAACTCTAAATTTGTGATGGACTTTGAGTGCATCACAATTTGTGACGAACTTAGAGTCCGTCGCAAATTGTGACGAATTATACACTATCACAATTTGTGTTGGACGGATTTTTAGTTCGTAACAATTTGATTCAGACACTATATTGGTCGCCTTTTAATTTTTTTAACGAGCGTATTTCAGACGTCCTATGTCCATCGTAAATTCTACTACAAATTCATATTTCTGACTATTTTTATAAGATTTATGATAAAAAAAAATTTCAGAAATTTATTCTTTTCTTGTAATGTAAATTATTATAATAAAGAAAAATATAAAAGATAAGAGAAAAAAAGTATAATGAAGCTTTTGAAGAATATGAATTGTAATATTTTATATGATGTCAATAATAAAAAAATTGAGGATGAATTGAGTAAAAGAGGAGTATACAAAACCTAATATTAGATAGATCCATCATTTGTCTATATTGGGTTTTAACGTTTTCATAGCTCAATTTGATCAATTAATTATTTGAAACATGATTTGCACCAATTTTATTGGTCCATTATTTATCATCCGCAAAGAGACCCAAATAAAAGCTTTTGATGAACTTTTCAGTCAATTCGTTTTAGTCCAATCATGAAAAAGATCCTCTGATACCTACATAATTAACAAGATATTAATTAATGAAACAAATGCAAATTTCAATATCCTATAATTTTTTAGTCAGAAGATATTTTTAACCAATTGCAAATTATCATAATTTAACTTTTTTGCTATTAGAAAGGTCAAATTCAACAATGCAAAAATCTCTTACATAAGACAGACAAGTGGGGGACTGTAAATTGTTTAATGCTGTAATCTTTGACTACCACAAAACAAGATCTTCATTAAGAAAAGAATAATAGAAAAGAGAAGAAGAAAAAAGTGGGTGGATACCTTTATTCCTTTGGAACTGTACATCCCATATATATTTATTATTTAACTCATGCAATATGGAAATGTAATCTAATTAATATATTGCCCTATTGATGCAACTTTGATGACAACTAAGGAAGGCTACAATGTGCTCCTAAATTAACATTCTCTAGTCTAAGTTAACCAAAGTAAACACATCCCATAATATAATGACTACTACTTAATCTAGCAGTCAATGAAGAGCATTTAGTATATGAATTATCTCCTGCTTAGTTTTGACTGGGATATAAAAAATATGTTATCCTCATTTCAATTTGTTAGAACAATTATACTTGTTTCAAGTATGCAACTCTCTAAACTAAAATTAACCTAAGGTAGTGTTTGACTCAAAAAGATCATATATTCAAAATGAATAGTTATTCCAAAGGACAGTTTTATTTTTTTTATTCTAACTGCAGACTTTAATGATAATTCTTTCTTGATTATTTTAGAGTAAATTTATGTTTCGAGTATAACATAAGACATAAATATCTATTACATCCTTTTATATTCGAAATATACATTAATTAATACGTTATAAAGATCAAGTGCTTGAGCTATTAACCTCAAAAGGAAGTTGGTATTTAATATCAGCACAAATAGCTTCCAACAGATCCACTTGACTTGTTATCAAATGCAAACTTGGCACTTGCGGCATACATTGGAAATGCATATGGAGCCCGTGGGCGGCGTTTGTCCACCATGCCATTAAACGTGAATTTTAAAATATTGTTAAATTAGTTAACTCAAATTCTTTTAATATATTTCCTTGAAACTTATATTTGCTACTTTCTCTAACATCTTCTTAGTCAATCAAATAACAAAGAGCTCTTAATAGAGCGAGAAAAAAAACATGAGATTTATGAGATATATAAACATGAGATTTATGAGATATATTTTTAAATAAAATATACTTTTATGAACGATAGTTGACTCAAATAATAGTAAGATCTAAGTTCTAAAATTGGGCGTTCGACGCATTTCCACTTTTATCAACCGGTAATTTAGATAACCAATAAAATAGATTATCACTTTATAAATTACCGGTAATATCATATTAAAGTGTTTGGTAAGTACTAGTAACATAAATTATAATTTAAAGTATTAAATAGAAAATTACTAAAATACCCTCAATAAATATTGAACTTTAATCATATAATATTTTATATAAACAAAGGGTTAAGTTAAAAATTTGAGTTTGGATAAAATATATGAAGTTTATAGTCCATAAAATAATTTAAAGAAATCGAAAAGATGTTAATAATAATATTTTTTAATAAAATATGAATATTTTAAAAATTCGGTTGAATGGATAAATTTGTCAAAATGCGTGTCATCCTACTGATAATCTGGAAAGACACATCTAATGGCTGCTATCTTGATTACCAGTAAGGTGGTAATTTAGATTATCAGAGAAGTAAAAAATACTGGTAATGTGTTGCAGTCAAACGCGGTAATGTGGTGAGTCCTGAGAATTTTAATTTAAATAACCGGTAATCCAGATAGATTACCTCATACCAAACGATCCCTTAAAGGACAAAAAAAATTAATAACCTCGTGCTGCCGTCAATATTTTCTTTTAAATTTTTTTTATATTAATCAGATGCTAATAATTGTGAATCATCGATCCTCTATTATTATTGGATTAGTCTAAAAAATAATAAGAAAATATATATTTATAAAAAAATATAAACAAAAATTCTCATAGCTTATGGACAAAAAATACTTTACTTTTTTTTAGAAAAAAATATAAATATGGGCCATAAACAAAATCCTCATGAATAAAGTTGGGAGAGGTTACATAAATTGATCTTGTTTCATACGTTCTGAAAAAGGGAAAAAAAATTATTCCATCCCCCACGCGAAAAGAGCGTGTACGCCGGTTCCCATCCTCAGCCGTCCGATGCTGCCACCGACGGCCGCGATCGAGAATTTTGTGCAAAGCGCGACGCGTTACGAAGCCTTACGGAACAAGTCGGTGGCTATGCACCCCATTTCCCACCCGCCCCCTCTCTCTCACCGCCCATTTTTTATCTCACGAGGGCACGTGGGCCACCCGCCCCGGCGTCGAAAGATGAGTCGTTTCCGCGGTCCCCGTTGGCAGAACCAACGGGGAGGGATTCCGGTGGCCGCGTGGGACGTGTGACCCGAACAGCGCACAGCGGAAATCTCCACGACGTGGCGCTGTATCATGATGACGCGTGGCGGTGAGCATCGTATTGGCTGTTCGGATCCATACAGGCAATCCTCCGTCGTGGGCCCCACATGATGGCGTTTCCCGCTGACGCCAGAAACGGCGTCCCGTCGAGTGCTTTCGCGCGCGATTACGGCGTCACATCTCCACCGTTCGCCTTAATTATTATTAATTAATATATATATTCCAGTTATTAACTTATTAATCTCAATTCTAGTAGAAAAAATACGACCTACTTAGGAATAAATTCCAGAGTAATATATTATTATTATTATTATTTTAAAAAAAAGAAGAAAAAAAAAGATTAAAATTTTAGAACACAATAAATACTCTTCTCTCTCTCTTTCTTTCTCTCTCCATTCTTCCAATTCCTCGTGTTAAATTCGGGAAGGGAAAAAAAAAGGAAGAAACACAAACATATATAGAAGGGAAAAAAAAAAGATCTATCTATCGATCGATTGATCGATCGGGTGGATCTGCTCGAGATCTAAACTTGTCGGAAAGCTAAATCCTGTCGTGCTTTTGGATTGGGATTCTGATTTGGGGGTTTCCGGGACGGAATTGGTGAAGGATTTGTTTTCCTTCTTCTTCTTCTTCTTTTTTTTGCTCCGATCATTTAATGCGCGAATCGGAGGCGATCGTCGATCGGGATTGGAGGAGATCGCGATCGATCTGAAGGGGAATTTTTATTTTTTTCAGCTTTGTTTTGCTCGTTGTTGGCTTTTGCTGTTGGGTTTCGATTGGTTGGAACGAGAAAAAAAGGAGGGTTTTTTTTTTTGGAGGCTTCGATCACAGGCTCTCCCCGATGCCGGAGACCAGGCGCAATGCTGTTACCTCGCCGGAGCAACTCAGAGGTAGTTCCCGTTCCGATTCGCTGCATTGTGTCCTTTTATTTGCTGGTTATAGTTTTTGGTGTAGGTTTGCTGTTTTTTTTTATTTCTTGGCATAAATTGATCAGTATCTAGTGTTTGTTCTGTTTGGGCGACTTCGATTTGTTTCCTTTTCTGGAAAAGAATGGATTTTGTTGGTGGCCAATCGGGGAAATGGATCGATCTTGCCAAAACAATGTGTGCTGCTGCCGACGAATTGGGTTAAGAAAAGGAAGGTTTTAGTGAGTTCTTATTTTTGTTGTTGGTTCATCGCAGAAGCTATGTGGCAGTTGAAGATCGAGGACGGTCAGGGCGCGCCGGATGGGCAGGCAAACCTGTACCCTGATCGCCCCGGGGAGCCCGATTGCATTTTCTATTTGCGGACTGGGAATTGTGGCTATGGGAGCAACTGCAAGTATAATCACCCCACGCACACTGGGCAGGTGAGTGCCATGGAGCTGGTAATTGCAAAAAAACATTAAGGTTTGAGACCATTGGCGAGTTTTGAACTTGTTTGTTATCTTGCAGGGAGTTCGGTACACAGGTGAACTCCCACAGAGAGATGGCCAACCTGATTGCCAAGTAACATTATTCCTACCCATAGATAACTCACTTTATTTCCAAGTTTAAGCATTCACTGAGTCGAGACAATATATATTTCTTCTGGGAAGGCGAAATTTCCTTTCCTAGTTGGCTTGGTTTCATCATTCCAACTTTGCAAATATAGCATTAAATATGATGCATGAGCTTTAATGATAACACAATAAGCATAGAGGCCTAACCCCAGTTTATGCAGTTTTATGATTGTTTTCCTTTCTTTATTGGGTGCTTGTTGAAATATCATGATATTGTAGATTCATAGAGATTTTATAGATGGATTGGAAGACATTTGAAAAAAGAAATAGTGTCATCTCGGTACATGTCGCTGTCTGAATGTTGAAAGACTAATTATTATATTCTTCAGTGGACTAAGGCATGAGAGGAAGATTGTGAATTTGTTCATTTCTTTGTGATGTTGTGAGATGGAAATGTTGTTTTCCATTCAGGAGGCAATCAGGGATTGAAATCTAATAACATTACTTACTTTCGACAATGTTGGTTTTCCACTTCTATCTCTGCAAACATCAGAATGGCTTTTTTACTTGAAGTTCTAACTAGGTCTATCCATGGAACCTTTAACTAAATCGCAACATCCTGTTTCTCGATGGACATATTAGATCAATTAAACCTTTAAAGTTGATTCTTAAGGTTTAGGTCATCAGCATCATATCTTTTTATAGTTATACTGATTTAAATGCATTCTGTTTATATGTAAACTCAGCATTTTTACAATTGCAAAGATTAGACTGTTTGATTCATTATACTTTGCGTTTGACATTCTCTTAACAACATTGTTTCTTGAGGTTTATAGTAGTTTGCTGATTGGAAAGAAGAGCAGCATTTCTCTTGTGGCTTTTTAAGATAGCTGCCATTTTTTTATTTTGATGTTTCACTCAACTTCTGATCTCTGTTAAGAAACATAGATACAGAGACTTTTCTTATTGTTTGTGCCTTATTCTTCGTTTTGAGAGTTTGTTGAATGATATATGCTTGAAGAACTTTGGATACTGTGCTAAGCTGCAGTTTGTTTAAAATCATCCTTGCAGTTTTTCTTGAAGACAGGAACTTGCAAGTTTGGAGCATCATGCAAATATCATCATCCACGAGACAAACATGATGGGCAACCAATTCAGCTGAATGTTTTGGGTCTGCCACTTCGAAAGGTTTGTTTTACTCTCTATTTAAAGATGCATGTTAAAAATATTTTTCATTTGATTTTTCAATTAATTAAAACTTTCATGATGCATTTATTTGGTTATTCAGGATGAGAAATCATGTCCATATTATCTGAGAACTGGGTCTTGCAAATTTGGCATTGCTTGCAAGTTCAATCATCCACAACCTGCCAGCTTTGGATCCAATTTCCTTGCAACAGGACCCTCTGTCTATGGATATACTGGATCTTCAACACCATCAACTGGACCACCACACATAATTAGTGGCCTTGCACCATGGACATATTCAAGAAACCCTTACATATCTAACCCTCGATTGCAGGGGATGCCTGCTTATATGCCTCTTGTTCTTCCACCCAATCAGGGCTCTATGCCTATGCAGCAAGGTTGGAGTATGTACATGGTTAGTACCAGTTTCTCGGATCAAAATTCAAGTTCATTTTGGCTGTTCATGTTGTATAATTAAATCTGACAAAGTTTCTTTATGAAATTTATCAACAGTGATTATGACATGCACAGAATTATTGTTACTGTGTAACCTGTTTAGTTTGAACTTAATATACTTTCCAAAGGTTTTAACTTATATCCCATATGCTATCATTTGTTTTATGCTTACTAACATTTTAAATTAACCCATTATAGGGCAAGAAGTTCTGCTTATGTTTCTTGTCTATACTCATGTTGATTTCGTATATTACCTACAAGGATCAATTATGAGAAAAACCTTATCAGACTGTAGAATCCTTTATTAACATATTTTGATTTTCCATCCTTCTTGTCATATAATACTTGCGTGTTCCACATGGATGAGAAAAGAGAAAGTTAAGTCAATATTACTTTTGTAGATCAGTCCAAAGGGGCCCATATCTATTTGAATTTTAGCTTGTTGGTTTACTACATGTCATGTATATGCTGGTGATCTAACAAAAATCAACATTCATCTAGAGAGATCACATTACTCTTCACTTTTCATGTAATGGGAACAAAAAGTTTATGTGTGGGTTTTATTTGTTCATCAGTGGTAAAACAAACGAAGATTCATTTTTCTGTGGTATAATCTTACTCTAATATGATAATCTTACTTTTCATGTAAGAGTTTCTCTTAGCTGTTTTATAACATGTACCCTCTCCTTATCGCCTCTTGTAGTAGAAATATAAATATATACTCAATGACTGCAGTATGCTCATGCATTGGCATTGTATTTGAATCAGGGCGGTGTAGGCATCTCTTCCACTGATGCAATCGGTCAGGATCACATTTCTAACTCCAAGAGTTATACACAGCCAGGTTCAAGTGCTGTAGTTACTTTTCCTGAGAGGCCTGATCAACCAGAATGTCAATATTATATGAAGACAGGGAGTTGTAAGTATGGTACTTCTTGCAAGTACCATCATCCTAGAGAAAGGAACCAAGCACCTGCATTCACTTTAGGACCCTTTGGGCTTCCGCTGAGACCAGTAAGTTTAGCTCTTTTATTTTCTTTGCTATATATAATTTAAGTTCCTGGATTTTATTTGACAGATTCTCTTTTTCCCCTTTTGTTCTCATGTCATGTCCGATAATGAAGGGTGAACCTATTTGCACTTTCTACACAAATAATGGGTCCTGCAAGTATGGTACTAATTGCAAATATGATCACCCAGTCATGGGATATTACAACTATACTCTTCCTTCATTCTCTTATCCAGAATCCTCAGCAGTTTACTCAGATCAAAGGATCTCTCAAATGATGTGGACATCGTCAGATGATTCACCCTCTAAGACCTCGAAAGTCCCAAACGAGGTCACTAAATCTGGGAAAAGTTATGAAATACATGAGCTGAACAACAGTGGGCATGAGGAGCCTTCTACACCATCTTCTCCGGCACGTAACGCCGTACAGCCAGAGTCCCCACAAAATCAATCGGACTGACATTTAACATCTCATATCCTTATCCATTTTGGTTCTAGGATGCAAATTTTGGCGTTCATGCCTCGGAGTCACCATTTTTTTTTTGCTCATAGCAGGTTGTCCGGTGATTCGAGCTGTTTGCAGACCTATGATAGTTTCCGGTAGTTGAGAAGAGGCATGCAGGTCATATGTGATGAATGAATAACAGGCGATAATGTAAGTTATATTTTTTTTTCGATTTCCCACTGGTTGATGTCTTTCCTTTTGAGAATTCAAATCAGTTGGAGGCAAAGTTATGAGGACAATTTGGGTTGCCACTGTAAAGATCACTCAGAATAATGCAGTTAAAGCGGACGTTATTTGACTGCTCTGTCAGTAGATCTATTTGATAAATTAGAGCTCCATATGGATCACAAGTCCACTGCATTGCTTGTTTGGTTTTCCTCTTTCTTTTTTTTTTCCTTCAGGAAATTGTTCTTGTGTTCGCACTGACGTTTTATTTCTTTTTTTTTTTTGGTAGAAATCTGTTATTCGCCTTTGCTGCGAGAAAAGAAATTTCAAAATACTTTTCCACAATAATTGTATGCATATATTTTTCCACCTATAAATACAATTGTGGTTTTTAGGAAAAATTGTTTGCTGAATTGAAAGCGTTATCCGTTGGATGAGAATTGGATGGTTGAAAACCATTGTTCCAAGTTTTTTTTTATCACCAAATGCAATTCTTTTTCTAAGAAATCACATGCACAAAAAGGATCTTCGACTTATGATGTGCTCCATATTTATCCGGAGGTAAACGAATAGATAAGGCATACTTTTGAAAAGGGAGATATGTTGGAAAAACAGCATTCAGGGATCCATGAATTAAAATGAAAAATAAATAGTAAAATTGTATCGATATGAAAAAAAATACATTATAATAAATTGTATCTTTATAAATAAAAGTTTATACTCAAATTCTTCGTTATCGTCACAGATTTTTTTTTCTCTCGTTCGAATTTTTCTCTCAATTTGTTCTTTCACTACTTAAAGCAAAAGAAACTCGAGAGGATCACATAAAGCACAAGTAGATGGCATAAAACAAAGAGCTGCTGGTGCAGAAGGAACAGTTGAGAGATTGATACATAGTACAAGCTCTACTTGAAAACCATAACCGTGTTACGGCTCCTATTACTTAACCCTGCAATAATTGTCGAAATAATACATGGATAGAGCAAATCTGGATTTGTGAAAATTTGATGAAAAGCAACAGGCAGAAATCAACATCCGGAAAGAAACATGAAAGCCAGTACTGCACCAGTCCATAACAAAACCCCAAGTATACCTCTGTGATCTTTTTCTCCCTTGAATAGTATGGTAGTGTAGCAACAATGATACCCAATTATACATGTTCAAAAAAGCATCAAAGAGCTTACTAACTTAAACTGCCAGCATCCTCTTTGGCATCACAATGAAGATTTTCTCAGCTGTGTATACGAGCTATATAATCAACACCAGTTAGCCTATATACTGAAAACTAAGTACAAAATGCTGCATCTTAGTTGTGTGCGGCTCAGCAAAAGAACATCGAGCTACTAACATCGTCGTGCAACCTTGGCATCTCCGGTATGTTGGCAGCCTGACCAGAGGAAGTCTCTGAATGATCTTCAAACTTCATGAACTGCGACATTTGCTGCGCCGCCAAATGTGCGTAGCAGACGGGAGCCACTATAAAAGAAAAAAAAGGGAGTTTCTTTAGTCATACACGAATTGATGATGCTTTTCGTGGGAAACGAACAAAGGTTTAATTAGCAAGCAACTTACCAACAGATACTGCAGTAGTGCTTCTCTGGTAACTGCACCAGGAAATCCATGTCAACACATTATTTTTCATATTACCAATTGCAAATATCAGAAATCAAGTACTTACACATAGGAAAGTGAATGAACCAGCTTCTGCAAATCATCCGGTGTGAAACCGATCTCATCTTGCAAGACATGATAGTGGGTTGGCCTTGAAGTTCCCTAGAGTGAATTGGCAGAAACAAGCTTGTCAATTGCATAGGAAACAATAAGTTAAAAAGTTTGGCATACATGTATGAAAAGGTTAATACAGGTTCATCGTACAAGAATCCACTTCACTACTTATCGGCATTGTAATCATTTAGTGATACAGAAACCTTGATTGCAGCATATGGTTAACACTTACTATCATCCCTGCCTGAGCACACATATAAAAGTCATAATTTCTTGGATGAACAACATTTCTATCCACCACAGTTCCTGGAAACAAAAAAGAACAATAAACTCAAGAAAGTCATGTCAGTAAAAACAATTCTCGAGTAAGGGTAAGAAGGCTTGTCAAATACACACCAGGAGGTACATTTTCAGGAGCACCAACTTGAAACAGTTTTGTATGGTGATTCTTTTGAGCAACAATAATAGTGAACTTTGGAGGTGTGCTCTCACCTAAATGCTCAAATGCCTGAGAGAATATAGGTTAAGTAAAAAAGAAAAGTAATTCATTGAATTAAAGGAGAAGGTTTGATATCATAACCTTTAAGATTTGGTTGAGCTCAATGTTCAACACTTGATTGAACTGAGACTCACTCACACCATCTCTGAAAGATTAGAAAATCGTTAGCAAACATAAAATGATAACATAGAAGAAAAATTAGATATTTACAGAAAGCAATGAGGAAGGATAAAATGACCAGAATATATATATATATATATATATATATATATATATATATGTTATATCTATGCAAACGTATAAAAAGAAACATGCAACTCTCATTGCAGTTATCTCAGCAAGTCATTTTATGACAAAACTCGAATTCGATAAATTGACATATTGCAGAAGGTCAATGTCCACTGGCAACGGCAGTTTAAGAAATCAGCTTTCCGGAAAAAGGAAAAGAAAAGATATTTCATCTTGTTGAAAAGTGTATGAAGGAAATAACACACACACAACCCTTGCCACAATGCCACTTTGCCAAATGAAACAATTCTATGTCCAAATAACCCAAAATTGAACATGATATAGCACGAATAGACCCATAATGGTCAAAACAAATCGTAGCACAGTTGCGACATCATTTAAAACCTTGCCAAGCAGTAATGTTGATGCCTAAAGATTCTTTAAACCAGAAGAAACTAATTGTGACAGGGCTTCCAAATTTGACACTCATCAACAATTTATAGTACCTGAAAATGATCATTTGTGATGGCTTCCTGGCTCCACTAGTTTGGTAAAAGTCAATCAACAGTTCCCTGATTACATTATGCATATAAAACCATGATAGTAATCAACAAAAGACAATTTGAAATAGTTATTGCTCAACCTTGTCAGCATGTTGGCAGCTAAAGGTTTAACATCATTCTTCGTAAAATATGCTCAATACCTTGTTATAGTATATGGGAGAATTAAATTAATATTAATTTTCTCATTTTCAATTGGTGATGAAATTGTTATAGAAATAATGTTGGGAAGCATTACCTGATCATTCAATCATCATTTCCATTATTTAGTGGCTTATACAAAGAAGACATTGCTATAGCAATAATGTGTGGGATGCATTACCTGATCATCCCATCATCACTTCCATTAGCTAGTGGCTTATACAAAGAATCAATCATTTCAACTTTTGGCGCTTGTGTTCTTACAGATGCTCTGTATCTGGATACCAGAGGCCAATGCCTAGAACCAACAACCTATTAAGTCCAAAAGTGAAAAATTAGGTAAAGTATGAACTATAAAAAAAGTTAGCATAGAAGTAGAACAAATTCCGTCAAAAAGAAGTACAGAAAATTGTTAAATAATTGAGGGCCTATCCAAAAAGCACATTAGGTTATCTTACTGCTGCTATTGATGGCACATCTGATCGGCCAGGTGAACCATGAGAAACATCCATTCCTAAAATCATAGTTGGTGCATCTTTAACAAATGGGATGGATTGAGTATGCTCAAGAGCTAACAATGAGTTAATTCCACCAAGCTGAATTGAGATAAGGGGAAAAGTTTAGTATGAAGAATTGATTATAGAAGTCATGTAACATATAACTAACAAAAACAAGTGGATGTACAAAACCTGATGTTGATTTTAGTACCTTAGTATTGATCTTCAGGAGTACGTTGGTTAAATACTGATCATTTATTTTTGTTGGCGCAATGCATTGAGTTGGTATTCCCAACTCATTGAGGGTTTTCTTCTTCCATGGCCCTTAAATGTAGAACAAGTTCAGTAAATGCAAGGGGCATCCAAGACAAACCAACAATGGAAGCAGCAAACTGAAAAGAATATTGTACCATAAATTTCTGAGTTCTTTCTCTCTTGTAGGACACAAAGAAGGAATTGAGGGGGGCCTGGAAGATTTGCTTTTATCTTCTCGATCATATGCTCAACCCTTACTAGAGGCCCAGATCTCATCACTTGCCTATCTTCTTCAACGAAAGTAAACGGGCCATCAATAAGCTGCAACCACCAGACTATTAGAAAGCTATGAATTATAAATGTCCATATCAGAATAGTTCAAACCTACCATTCCTTTGTTTCTTCCGCAGTTAATAAGCTCCCGTGACAAATAACTGAGATCACAACGAGCAGAAAAATTCACAATAGCCCACTTCTCTATGTTTATGGGCTTCAAGAGTCTCTGCATCAGAAATAAGATGAATTCAGAAACAGTTGTAAATTTGTAATAACTATATATCGCGTTCCAAAATAGTAAAAATTTAGATGACAACCTTTTGGTTGAAGTTCCATCGCCCATTACGAGGTAAACAGTCTTCTGAGTTACCAACCTTCAACTGGGTCAAAGAAACAACATAGATCATTTTTCAAGTTCTGGCACATGCAACCGCACTTTAGCAGCCAAAAAGAAACAAGAATCCAAACTAAGATATGAAATCACCGTGGGTGCAGTAAGCACACGACCATCCAACTGCATCAGTTGTTTCTCAACGTGAATACCACAAGAGGTCAGCATCGGGTCTTCATCATGTCGATTGTTTTTCACTGCCTGTGTATCATAAATAAAAGAGGCCATCAAAGCTGCCAAGGATGATAATATAAGTGAACGTCAACAAACATACATCAGTGATGACTCTGATTCGTTCCTGTGGCTTTTGTCTTGACTTCTCCACGAGGGAAGCTCTTTGCTTAGATGACAAAGCCTTTGTATATCGTTGCAAGGAGACAAGATGGCAAAGCTGCATATTTTTCCATAAACTAAGATGTATGAAGATATCAGAATAAGATGAAACTACAAGAATATTAGAGTAACAGATCGCCACAAACCTCAAGAGGGAGGTAAATTGGACGTTTCGGTTTACCAACATCAAGGCAGGGAAAATATGCAGACCAAGTCAACTCTATTTTTAGGCTTTTAAAATAATCAAAAACAGAAATCTCCACAGCCTGCCCTTCTCCACCATTATCTCGAACCTTCATAGGGAAGCTACATCAACATTAAGAAGATCAAGAATTTTCCTTCTGAAGAGCACAAAGTAAAGATAACAAAACATATTCTTACCCCGAAGATATTAAAGGAAGCTTATGAAAGATTACGTATAAATAAGAAGTAAAGAAAAAAGGACAAAACACATACCATTGTTGATTGCATGGCAATTCAGTCATTCCAATAATCTTGAACTCCTGGTTCCTGTGCAGTGCCTTGATCCTCATGTTTTTTAACATTCGTTTAGCCTGAAAGTGAACAAATATAAGAATCAACCAAATGTAACTGAAAGGCAACTGTAACTTTTATATGTGACAGTCATACCTTTGCCCAATCAATTTCACGAGGATTCCTTACATTCTGGTTGGCCAGAAGAAAGTCCAAAACAGGACCAGGGGTCATAATCATTGTTGTGGAAACATCTACAAGGAGTTCATATTCGATACAATTACATAAGAAATCCCATTAGAATCAATCACATCATAGTAATTCTCTGAAGAGAAATAAGTACCCATGTTTAAGGATAATCCATCCTGAGTGGTGCGGAAGCTTGAGTGAAAACCTCGACATCCACTAACACCACCACCCACATCAACCAAATTTGTGTGATCAGCGTTGAAGAAAGATTGCCTAACAAGAAGGCAACCTCTGCACTCAAAGAAAAAAAATGTAAGCTGGGATACATAATACATTTTTATAGAAAGTGTTATGAAATAACCTTTTTGCTTGTTGTTGTCTTAAGATGATGTCTAGAACTCTCAGAGCATCTTGAGGGTGTTCTTCACCCCCTCCAAGTGCTTGTGCAACAGAATTAAATGGAATCTTCGCAGCATAGTTTATCTCTACGTTAAACGTCTTTGTCATACGCAAATGCTTGGAACGTTTCCGACCACTTCCATTGGTGTTCCCTTCATCTGGACTTCCACCATGCACCCTGAACAGACAAGAAAAGGAAAATATCCAAACTGGATGAAGTAATTTTACATATGTAGTAACATGATCTATGAATTATGTTGATAACTCAATGTCGCTGAGTCAGATATCTTGTGATATCTTGTGGTGAAACAAGATCAAAATTCTGTTTATTTTGAAATTTTAACTAGATTGTGTTAAGATCATGTTACAGTTTTAAGTAACATAGAATTTCACTCATGCAAGTGTAATTCACTGTCATTCAAATGTTTCGACAGACTGAGCAATTTGCGTCAAGTTAGAAGTAGATTTATCTAGATATGGATCGGCAATGTCCTCAGATAGCCACATAAGGTCTTAAAAAGGCTTATGCATGCAATTTGTTAATGCATACATACATTAGCTATTATCATTCTGCACATGCTATTAAATGAGTTAAACTCTCGATAGTTATATTACCATTTTTAGGGAAAACATTTCTATCTGGCTAAGACATTAAGAACTACCATAGAGAACAATGATTCATAAACTACTAAACTAATCAAAATAGATTGAATTACTGAAGCAAAAAACATGCCTAGCTGATGATTCATCCAATATTACAGTAAACGCAAAATTTTTTTGAGGCAATTCACCGACAGTGAACAAACTTTTCTCGCCATCATAAGCAAAGGCCTTCCCTGCAAGCTCAGAACTATAAGTCAGATACAGTTTATCCATTACTTTCCTCCCAATCCCCTTGCTGGCTACAACGTGCTTATCATCTGATTCTATAGAGACCTGCATGAGTTGGAAAATTAGAATAACATAAAGTAACATTAAGGATGAAGACAGATTGTTTCATACTCACTGTGTAATGATAGAACACGACATTCCGGGCAGTAATTTTAACACTGAAGTGATTCGTAAGTAGCGGTATGCGTCGCCCTTCTCTGCCAAAACCAGGCCTCACAATTGGAGAGCGTTCTGGAGGATCCATTCTGTTAGGGTTCCCAGGAGGGAGTAAGCCTTCTCCACCGTCACCGCTGGGTAATGCGGACATGCTGCAATTGAACCATAAATGCCAGGCCTTTAACGATGCATAAGTACTCAAGCGACCGAAAAATAAAGCAAGGATCACAAAGACATCCGCAAACACGCCAAAGATAATGCACCAGATCACTAAATTCAGGAAATGGAACGCCTTAAATCTTCATACCATGACGAACACCTTAAAAAAGATCAAAAGAGCACCTCACAGCAGCACCATAAGTAAACAAATCCTAGAAAAAAAAAAGGAACGATGATGGAGACAGAGCACATTGCACATCAACAAGTTGCTGAATCGTCAAAAATATAAAGATAGCAAATGCACATTGCCGGAGCAACTTTGCAAATTGAGGGGCGAAAACCACCACAAGAAATAACGAGAAAGCATACTTTAAACCGATTGATACGCCACAAAATGCTACCGTAAACCCTAAACCGTGACCAACGGAATCGAAAAAAAAAAGATAACAAAATGAACAAAAAAAATAAGCGAACTCTACGAAGTATGAACTAAAAAAACACAAAAAAAGAACTCGGAAGCAACTTTGCAACTTTGAAAGTATCCTTTAAACCGATTGATACGCCACAAAATGCTGCCATAAACCCTAAACCGTGACGAACGGAATCGAAAAAAAAAAATGAACAAAATGAACAAAAAAAAAGCTAACTCTACGAAGTATGAACTAAAAAAAACACAAAAAAATCAGGGAAAAAGAATACTGACGAAGAATAGAACCCTAAATCGGGGGGAAAACAGTAGGAATCCACCTTGGTTGAATCGATCAGGAAGAGGAACGTGAAGGAACTCTTCGAGTGAGCACAAGAAGGAGAGAAGTGGAGGGAAACCAAAAGACGCACAAAAAAGAAAAAAAAAACAGGGTTTAACACCCAAAACAGGAAATATGAACACTACTTTATTAACAATAAAAGCAAGGGATGCATAATAAAAAAAAGAGGGGAAAAGTCCGTGTGGCGGATCGGACGATCCAGATTGCTCGAGTGCAGGGTGGAGTATTTTTGGGCCGTTGGGCTCAACCAAAATTAGATTGTTTTGAGTCATATGAGAGCTAATATTTTATCACCCACCCACCTCAATTTTCTAAACAGCAAATTCAAAATGTAGATTTTAACAAAAAAAATGTAATTTATATCCATTTTTATGACTTTTTGGGTTCTCTACCTCTCTTGCATAAATATGATTGGTAATATAATTCATAAAGAAGAGGGAAACAAGTACCTCAAAAGATTTCTTTGTGGGTTTTTCAAGGGCATTTGAGACTGAATACACAAAAGGAAAAAAAATAGAGCACAATTTCACAATTCAAATACTTCAAAAATATTGACCAACGATGATTAGCATAATTGATTAGCGAGATTATGTAATCGAAAGGAAAAGAGACTAGTAGTCACGAGTTCATATCACAGGGGCGTCGTGTTAATCAGGTTTTCTCGTGAGTCCATTTTATATTATTAAGTGTGCATGAATGTATGCATGCATATACGCATGTGTTCATGGATGTATTTGTGCACATATGAAGCACGAATGTCGGCTAATACGTGAACTTCCTATAATATCTCAGCCGCACATAATAGGTCAGTATTCAAACACTTTCAATTATTTGAAACATGATAAATAAAAAGCGTTGACTCATATTTACAAGCACAATTCAAATGCATAATGCTATTAATTCGAGTTATTAGGAACATATGATTACTCATCAATATGTAGATCATACTAGAAGATATGTAAAACATTATCACACAATTCAAATATAGAAGGCTATTGATTTTTGATGCTTTGTATATGTGCCAATTATGATTTACATAGATGTTCGGCTATCTTATGAATTAAAACTATAACTTTCGTAATCACTCAAACATCACTTTGTTAATCTGCCTTACTTAATTTTAAAGATATCGTATGAGAATTATGGAGTGATTTTCTCCGGTAGTTCTTTATTTTCTTCCCATTTTGATCCTCCCAATTTTGATTTGTAACAAACAAAGTACCCTAATTTTATAACATTTTCAACGAAAGTCTTTTTTACCTAATAACATTGATTTCTCGGTTTCAAATTAATATATTGAATGCTTACAAAGCCATATCAGTGAAACTGCTGATATGGCAAGACCATCAATCGGTGACATGGCATTACCGTTCACATGCTTTTGAGGGAAAACAATTGTATCCCATGCTTTTGGGCAATCTCCCTAAGATCAAAACATTGTCTTCTACAGCTCCAGTGATATTCTCTCTCTCTCTCTGGTGTGCCTCTTGCTTTTCATCTTCCCCTCGCTTTCTTTCATGCCCTAGATTTCTGCAACCTGGTGGGTGATCTCGACAGCTCCAATGAGTCTCTCTCTCTATATATATAGGAAAAAATGGAGGTGCTACCTACTTAAATAGGTAGCACCATACTACTTACCTTGTTTACCGTAAGATGTTGGATATACGGTAGATATGAGATATTCTCTTTCCTAAATAGTTTGTTATAAGTTGTTAGATTTATCGTATATCTAACATCCTACGGTTTATAAGATAAGTAGTACGGTGCTACCTATTTAAATAGGTAGCACCTCCATTGAACCCATATATATATATATAGAGAGAGAGAGAAAAGTTGAGAAACATCAAAGTGCAACATTTTTTCCCTTGATATTAGCACAAGGACAATTGAAATGTCATTTGAACAAATTAAAGAATCAGAACATGTGATCTATAAATATTTCTATTAGCAAAGATCAAAAGATAGAGGTTACCCTTTTGTCATGCCCTTAGAAAAATAAAACATAACCACTCTAAGAAAAAAATAATGTTGGAAAGATGAAAAGTAAGGGGCGCTTCAGAGGAGAGAGAGAGCATCTCACTGAAGCCCGGAGTTATAGAAGACAATGGTGGAGATTGCCCAAAAGTATGGGGCACGAAAGTTTTTTTTCCTAGTAAGCATGTGAAAGTAATGCCATGTCATCGATTGAGGATCTTGCCACATTTACTGACATATCAACAATTTCATTGATGTGACTTTGTAGGCGCTCAATATACTAATTTGAAACTGATAAACTGATATTATTAAGTAAAGAAGATTTTCATCAAAAAACGTTATAAAATTGGCGTACCATTTTATTACAAATCAAAATGAAAATGAGAGTAAACTTAGAGGATTATTGAAGAAAATTATTCAAAAATTATGATTTGCATAGTTCTCTCTCTCTCTCTCTCTCTCTCTCTCTCTCTCTCTCAAGTGGTCGATGAGCCTATAGGTGTGCCCTTAGCGCTCATGTCCTTGCATTGCACCATGCCGCATGACGCCCGTAGTGTATGCGAAGGTCTACTGGCATGTACACACGATTTTAATTTTTGTTATGTTGAACAAATAAAACATTATATAAAGCAAATTCATTAGTTGGAAAACACATAATATGAAGGTGATACCAATTTTGCAATTTATAACTAATATAATATAAAAAAGAGGAGGGACACAAAGTACTTCAATGGCTGAAGCACAAGCACAGTCTTTTTCCAAATGCTACTTCCACCTAATCCTATCCTCCTAATACTTCTATATTCATCATACCTTAAAAGGTTAATATAATTATTATATGTGTCATTTTGAGAGAGTTAAGCAGATATATAATGTAGCATCAAATATTGTTAGTTTAAAAGAATTATTAATTAAAATTGTGTTATCTAATTTTATTTATTTTATTCTAGGATGATTATGTTTGCTATTTAGATTTTTAATTGGATCGAACATTTTTGTTAACTCTATATAACTTTTTTGGCACGAATCAAATTAGATTTCGAATATCGAATTCACGACGTCTTCAATGAACTTTTTACAAAAAATGATAATTTTAAAATGATTATACTGAATTTTAAAGTAACTATTTTCATATTAATTGAAATAGATGACTCACAACTCTGATGTGTGAATTTCAAAGTTTTTGGTGATTTTCAAAATTACTTATTACCTATACTTTTGTAACTCAATATCATTCTCTTATAATGTAGAAAAAGAGATGATATAAATATGATTGTTAAGATCTCGATCTAGATCATAGAATTTTACTATTTTACAATCTTAAGGCTCTCATCGATCTCAATCTTAATGTGAAGATTTTATGGGTAAAATCTTAATAGAATCTTAATTTATGCCGTATATCCGATCTCAAATAAATATTTTAATTTTTTAAAATAATAGTTTTTACAATTTTAATAATAACAATGAATACAAATAGAGTTCAATAGATTTTTCTTATAAATTGATCAAATTATGATCTATTGAAGTCTAATTCAAAATTTGAGTGAAAAAAAAAATTAAAATATATATTTTATATTAAAATATATTATTTTATTAATTCGTATGATCTTACTATCTTCGATTCGATTTTATGATTTTCGATCTTATAACCCCCTTACCACTTACTTAAGATCTCGATCTTGACAACCTTAGATATAATACTTCATTCTTCTTATTTTTCAGCAAACAAGCTACTCATCTCTTATGCATATGTGACGAACTAGAAGTATTCATGTGTTTAAAATGCTATTAATAGTCATTATACACGGACATCACTTCAGTATTTTTTTTTTCTACAACAAACTCTGTAAACAGGTGAGATTTCTCCATGAATCCTGACACCTGCAAATGTAACGATCATGTACATATACCATACATACTCTATTATCGCACAACAGAAACTCTTGAGCAACTGGTCAAGCCTATGAAAACCAGTAGTATAGTAATGCAACTTCAACAGGAAAATGACTTAATCCAACAGTGAGCTGCCTTCCTTTATGAGTACAAAGACACTGCTGCCATCACCTCTGGATATTCTCAACTCCTCGTCAAGGTAAGTAGTCAGCAACCATGATTCCGCATTGGTGTTGGTTATGGGTATCTTGATGGGAGGCTGCCCAGAGATGGTCTTGGCCACAGATGATGCAGCATCCTGTATAGAAGTGAAGACACCTCTGAAAGGGGAGAGGTCAACATTTTGTCCAAACAACTCTACTTTTTCAGGTACAACAATGGAATCCGTCAATTGCGGGGTACCGACGACGCCTTCCTCAAATTTGATCTGTGGGCGAGCCAATAGGTACCAAGTTAGAAAATCATATTGAAAATCAAAGTTCAATGTGTAATATTCTCACTAGAAACTAAGTTAAATGAATAAGATCTTTGTTTTACAAGAACCTGAATGAATTTCAAAAACCTACTAAAGATCATTTATTTTCTCATTCAATAGAACATATAAGATTAGTAAGTACGATACTAATTTTGTTCAATTAACAACAATAATAACAAAGCTTTATCCCACTAGGTGGGGTCGACTACATGAATCATACGACGTCATTGCGCTCTATCAATAGACCACTAATCAACTTGTTCAATCAATCATGTAAAATTAGTAAGTTTAGCCCCACAGAAAAAAAAAACAGTAAGTTTACGAGCAATTAGGAAATGAGAAATCCTTGCTAGTAACTATAGCAACACGAGCTGAGACATGTATCAGGTTTTCGCCTTGAGGCCTGCAGTAATTAAACTTATTGTATATATACTTAATGATTAGGGATGCGAACCAGTGGAATGTCCTGGTCCAGACCAAATATCTCAGGATCTCCGTTGACAAATTACTGTCCTAGTTTAAAACCAGGTCGAGACTGCAGATGATAGGTCAAAAACCATCTGGGGCTCAGTTGGTTTTATGTATATAAAAGAAATGCCTTAGTTGTTTTACCTCACAGTTTTGTAATCACACATATTTTGTATCTGCACATGGAAACTAAAAATTGTTATGGTCGATTGTTGGAGAGCTCTTGGCAATTTTAACAATTTTGTAACCACAACTATTTATTCCAAAGCAAATCGGGGCACAGATTTATTGCAAAATTTGGTAAATCAATTGGCTCTGATGGCTTGTGTGAAGGGGTTCCTTCATATTTTGTATTCAAATTGCACGAATTACTATGATAATAGACAAGCAAATTTAATCTTTCTTTTAATAAATAATCTTGTAAGAACAAAACTTTTGTACACAAACAAATGTTGCAGAAAGGTTTATATGATGGCAATTTCTTAAACACCAAGTTAAGAAATGACGCCAAGTTAGGAATAAAGCTCAAAATTCAAATACCTGCCCGCTGTAAGGCCAAAGTAACAGCCATGCTGCTTATATAACAAGAAAAAGGTATGCAAATTAATAAAACTTTTACATTTTGTTTTCTTCTCCTACATTTGAGTTCTATGGAAAACTCCCTATAAGTTCTATCGGCTAATTAATTTCAGGAAAGGCGTCAAATTTACAGTGACTTGAAGATGACAAGGTCGTGAGCGGGGAAACTTGTACTGCTACTGACTGAAAGCTAAGAAATGTGTCTACTTTAAAGCCAAGAGGAAAACGTGAGATACCTGCACGCGCTTGGGACTGCGTACTTCAAACTTGGCGTTGGTGGTAACGGAAGTCGTCGCCAGGGGTCCTGCGAACTTGACGCAATTCTGCACCGTAAAGTTCTCCGAATCGATCGTCTGTGATATCTCATCCACCTTCACCAGCTGCGGCAGCCGGCCCGATCCCAGCAGCGGAAACAACTGTGCGAACGAAGTATACCTGCGGGATGACCAACCAAATCAAAATTAACCAATGAAGGGAACAATACAAGCAGAAAGCTGCGGACACACGGTTCAAATTCGAGATTGAGATCGAGATCTCTTACGCGAGGATCCATTTGCCGTTGAGGAGGGGGAGGGCGTCACAACCGCGCGAGTCCGGAACGGCGACGCCGGGGCCGATAGATTCATCGCGCCGCTCCGCAACGCCGAAGGCTTCTGGAAGGCGGCGGCCGGGGCGAGAAAAGACAGGTGGTTGCGGTGCGTCGGCGCCGCCTTCGCCGCCACCTTCGGCGGGGCCTTGAGGGCCGAAGGGTTCCAAGACGCCGCTCCCGCCATGACCGCTGGTTTGCCTCCTCCAAGTGTTCGACGAAATGCTCCTCGCTTGCTTTTGCTCGCGTTCTACTAACAATTGGAGTGCTTCGTGGCTTAAAATACTAACATAGAAATATGAGGATACGGTACGTAAAACACGATTACTTCTTCCCAACGAATCAATAAATGCCACGTAAGGTTTGAATTCCACGTGGACAGATGCTACTGGTTGGCGTCGTAGGTACTCTTGTGAGGAAGTTTGTAGAAAAAATGTAGTATACGAAGTGGGCACGTAAACAAACGTGTAGCGTCTGGTTTTAATGTGTTGAAATAAAATTAAAATTTGGGGCCTTACTTTATTTTTAATATAATTTATTTTTATGGTATAAAAATGGAATGCATTGTTTGTGTGGTAAAGGATGGGAAGAGATCCACCACAAGATATTTCAGAGGGATCAAATCTAGAAAGTTCTTGCGTGTGGTTCTCTCTCGAAATGAATCCATCTTTTTTATACATAATGTTATCTTTTTTAAAAAAAAAAATCTTGTTTTACACCTTTTAATCATCGTATTTTTTTTATATTTTATGTTACATTATCAAAATTTTGCTTTAAAGTTTTTTTTTTCAAAATTAATTCTTTCCTATTTCAGATGGTTCATTGAACAAAAGGCGATTTTGCTTGATTAATAGAAAAATAGAAGAAGGTGATAAAGAACTTCTTTATATTTTAAAAAAAATCTTTATAACTTAGGATTAAGTGTGAAAATTCGAGTAAATAATTCAAGAAATAAAGAATTGAGTATAATGGAGTGGGTACATCCATGATTAAAAATTAAGAATTTTATTTAGTGGGACAATTTTTTTTGCCTCAGTTGTCCTGAATGGACACCTGTTATAATGGGTCAAACTTCCAACGAAAATTTTTTATATTAAAAAATCGAACTCAAGACCTCCTTAACTGAGAAGGAGCTTCTTATCATTCCACTCCAACGGTGATATGCATTTTTTTAAGAGACTCCTAAACTTCGATTTTAAACAATTATGAATTTGATGTATTAATTCTCAATTAAACCTAAAAAATATTGATGAACTTTTAAAAAATATCTGATATATTATTCACTAATGAGTGTTTGCTTTTAATTTGAGAATAAAAAAGCTAAATTATATTTTTACTAAAGTTAATAATATTAATTAAATTAAAAGCTGTAATGATGAATTATTTTTATGACATATTTAACATAAGATAATAAATAGTTTATTAAAGAATTAACATAAATAATATACAATTAATCTTATGGACAACATAATAAAATATTTTGTTAACTTTAAACTAAAGATTAGTAAGATAATAGCATAAGATAAACATAAAACTAAAAAATGTTTTTTTTCCAAAAATATTATTAAACAAATATAAAATTAAAAGTTAATAAGTTAGATAGAAGAAAGGGAAGGTTAGAAAGAGTGGAGACACTAAGTTAAGGAAAACAAAGAAAAAGTTATTGTCTTTGCCTTTTGCCGAAATTAAGAATTTTTATTAGATTTTGCTAAACATGACATTGTTTGGTAGATTTGACAAAAAAATAGCAAAAATCAAATCCAACTTTTGAGGTGTCAAATGCCATCTTAATTCTTTATTTATCTTTTATTGTATTAGGTTATGCACCTCTCTTGTAATATAACAAACAGAAATAAATAAAAAATGGGTTGAGCAAAAAATATGATAAATTAAAAAAAGGAAATATGGTGGACGAATGAACAATGGAAAGTTGTGGGGGAGATATAAAGTAAAGCAGATTGTTGTGTATAGTGAATTAAAAAAACAAAAAAAGGAGAAAAGAAAAATACAGGGAAAAAATAATGATAAAATAAGAGAAAAGGGAAATAAATATTTGACAATAGTTTTGAAACTTTTAAAGTATTACAAAAAATGTATTGATATTTGACTATTCAAATGGTGATCAGCTTGTTCTTATTAAATTATTTTTACTCTTTTTTTAACTATCAATTCACATTTATATTTTCAAAGTCAATAGAAAACATATTACTTTAATAAATTTGGTTCAATTCTTATCCAATCGTGATATATTGACCTATCAGTTCGAAAATCGATTTATTTCTAATCATATTATCTAAAATGTAATTTCTTCATGAACACTTCAAAGGCATGAGCCATTAGTCCTTGTTTTGGACGTTTGAAGCTCGCAAGACAGGGGATGCTTGCACGCCTTGCGCTATCAATATACATGAGAACTATGCCCTAGAAGCATGAGTCATCATCAAATTCTTGTTGTGCTGGTGTCTGTGTATAACCTTTGAGATTTAAACTTTTATAGAGTAATGGTCTGTTTGGGAACTTCGTAATTTTTTTTGACATTTTGAAAAAATATAGCCTTACAATAATTTTTTTTTTCAATGTAAAAATATTCTAAGTTTTATAAATACGTTGTAGCTACAAGAGGGATAAAAGAAAAAGGAGAAAGAAAAATATATGGAGGTAGAAGTAGATAATTTTTTTACGATATTTTTCATCTATTACGTTATATTTTTATTCAACAAAAGTAAGTGTCAAACATCAATTTGCAAAAAAATAATCTTCAATAAAAAATATTATAATAATTTATAAAAAATTATGTAAAAATATTTTATAGAGTAAGGGCCTATTTGCGAACTTTGTAAAACTTTTCGACGTTAATTCAAAATTATAGTATTACAACAGTTTTTTTTATGTAAAAATATTTTAAGTTTTCTAAATACGTTGTAATTATAAAAAAATAAAGGTGCTCCCTACAAATTTAATCGTAGGATACTTAATCTACGGTGAATGTTAGATTTTCTCTCTCCTACTTTTTTTCTCTCTCCTAAATCTATCCACCATAAATTAATTATCTTACGGTTAAAAATGTATGGAGTATGATACTCCCTACTTAAGTAGATAGCACCTCCATTTTTTTTCATTACAAAATGATAAAAGAAAAAAAAAAGAAAAAAAAATACGGAGGTAGGAGTAGATAATCATTTTACTATATTTTTCATCTATTATGTTATATTTTTATCCGACAAAAATTAATCAAACATCTATTTGTAAAAAAATCCATCAACAAAAAAATATTATCACGTAATGATTAAATACTTCAAAATTATTGAACTATCCAAACAGATCATAAATAAAGATTTATATAGTTAACAAAATTACTATTGCTTTTCTTTAATGTTTGGCACATGTTTGAGACGTTGGAATTTTATTTGCAAAGATGTCATTTTGGTCTAACCCGTGACTAGGTTTTGTGCAATGTGATGCTTCTGATCAAGAACTAATACTATGTAATTTCTTACAATTAAGGTTTCTCTACATTGCTGTAAATTATTGCGATATCATATGATCAAGAACTAACAAGACATTTCCAGACCTGATTGTGATATATATTTCTATTTAAATGTGTTGTTGTGCCTTGAATTATTATACTCTGTACTCAAAATTTTAAAAAAAATTGAGAAGAAAAAAAAAATCTATGGCGGTAACGGAGTTTATTCGTTATTTTAATTTTTGATCGATCTCTCGCCCTATATATTCCCAACAAAATATTTTTTCATACTTGTATGTTATGCTTTGATGCCCAATTTTGTTATATGTTCCTGGTATCAGAAGTATCATGTAAATTCCCTTCTGAGGATAATTTTCTTGAAACCTTTCATTTCTGAAACTAAGAGAGCTATTGGTGTTTGAAATTTTGATAATGTGTGAACGGAATGGAACATTATAAACATATTTTCAAAGTAATTCATCATTCATTTTATTCACCAATCCCTTTGCAACCTTATTCCAAAAGCTTGGGAAAAAAATAGCAATTATCAACACGTTTAATTAGGTGCTATGGGGCAATGTAGATGAATGAGTCACAAATACATCATCTCATATATGTGTAGCACTCATATCTACATATACATTATTCTACATGTAAATTATCTTTAACACTATATTTGGATTGAGGGTAATGGAGAGTAATGAAGGAGAGGGTAATAATTAATCTTATTTGGATAATAATTTTTAAGAGAAGAAAGTTAAAAATTAACCCTCTTTCTCCTCCTAACTAATTAAAAATAACTACCCTCAAATTGAGGTTGAATGGAGGCTAAAGAATTTTACCCATCATTTTCTTCCCTCTCATTATCTTCTCCTCCCCTCTTATATCCAAATATACCCTAAGTGGTCAAGCTTTAGGGTTTACTTGATTGAGTGTGAGGATAAATGAGAAGAAAGAAAAATAGATTAATAATTTAAACTCATTTATTTTCAATGTATCCATCATTCTTTTTCATTCTCTTTCAATAATATATCTGCCATGCATACCATGACTTGGTTAAAATTTTGTATATATGACACTTGTTTCCTTGCAGGTTGATAATTTTATTAAAGTAATCTTTAAATATTCCCCATTGGAAAAAATGTTTGTCCCGGATTGGAAGCAGAGTTAAGTAGGTACACGAAAGATCCCCTTGTCAGGTTCATGTTCAAGTTGTGTCTCTTGTCCCTGTTTAAAGTTAGCTTGTTAATTAATCAAGTTGATTGACACATATGGTTAAGCGGATCTGTGCTCCGAGTTAAGAGACGAAAGAGCTAATAACCCCGAGTTCGAACTCAGGAGTCATCAATTTGGCCAAGATTATATGTCTTTATCCGCTCACATCCGAACACCGAATTAGTCGGGTGCTAGTAGCCCTGAATTATCGGTGGATCCCAGACCGTGACCGAAAAAAATAGCTTGTTAATTTATAGCTGAGAAAAGAATGTGTAGTAAGTAACTTGTCATGCTCATGTTAAAAAAAAAATTCTCTCCTTGTTTACAGTTTGCCCGTTAGTTCATTGTGTTCTTTCAACCTCAAAATATACCAAATGGAGAACCAGTTTCTAACTATGTTTGGATGAACTAATGATTTTAAGTTTTAGGGGTGTTTGGATGAACCGTGTGAGAACTCAAAAATATAGAATTATCTTTTAGGTAAATAAATAAATTTAAAATAAAAATAATAATATTAATTTGTGACATAAAAAATTATTTTCAGTAAATCTTAGTATTATAAAATATTTAAAAATTATATTATTAACTTAGTATTAAATTAATATATGACATTTAAAATAAATGTTAATAATTTTATTTAGAATATATTGAGTTAATAATTTTAAAAAAATATTAATGATCATAATAAACATTAATAATATTAATAAATGTTAACAATCTTAATAATGTTAATAATTTTATACATTAATAGTAAACTAATAAAATTAAATATTATTAATTTTAAAAGTTAATAACGTATATATCATTAAGTTTTAATTTTACACATCATTAAATTTTATACTTAATAAATATATCGTAATAAATTAAAAGTAAAAGTATATATATACACGTTAACATTAGTATTATTAACTTTTAAAATAAAATTAATAATGTTTAATAAATAAAAAATGAAGGATAATATATAAAATATTTTATAAAATTACGATACAAATAATTTTAGATTTTATTAATATAAAATCATTTTTTTACTTTCTAAGATTAAATATTAACAATTTAAATTTAATCGTAAAGCTAAAACAAATTAAAAAGAAAAAAAGTAAAAGGAGAAAGAATAAAAAGAAAAGAAATAAAGTTAAGAAAAAATATCACATCAGATCAAAAGAAATAAAAAAAAAAAGAAAAAAAACTGGCCCCTGGTGGAACCGTCAGCGAGCAGGAACCTGAGTCATCAGAACCGTGATCCTGACTTCAAGTTCTGGTGACGTAGTTCCACCTCGAATTCTGCCAAACGGTTCGTGTTTGACATAACCGGGTGGAGCCACATGGGGTTCCATTCCCAAACCCAAACTGATACAAGCTAAATTATTGCAGGTGGTAAAGAGAGGTCTGCATTTAGGTGTCATAAAAATGCATTGACTTATGTACCAGTCTTAAACTATGATTCATACTTTTCAGTACACTTCGTCGTGGTGCATGACCCATTAACTATTTGGCTGCAAAAAAAAGTTATGCTTAGTGCTTGTTTTATCAGACAGATGTAAATTTTCATTTCCATTCAGTTTCTGGGATGTTTATATTGTACTAGTGATTCCAGTAGAAGAGCTTTAGGAAGAGAATTCTTGTTTCTCACAGTTCATATATGTTATGAATCAAGCACCTGTTTCAAATGACTGAGGGTTCATTGAACTGTTTCTGTGTTAAACTGGCAACAATCTTGAGTAAAATGCCAAACTCAGTCTCATTTAACGATGCATTTATACATCATCGACATCGGTGGGTCTAGACCGAAAAAAAATTGACACATTTGATACATGTATATGTTGGTGAAAATTTGACACATTTAAAGCCTTATAAAAGCTTTCAGTACCTTGAACATGTGAGCAAGGGAAAGAGGATTCACACCAAAATGAATAATAAATAGGATGAAGGCAGCAAATCTGGCTTTAGGAGATCCCAATTGTCTTGCTGAAAAGCCACAAGAAGAGAGTAATCTCCAGCATAAACACAGTGTGCAGCCAAGCTCTGTCCACTGTGAAGCCAAAGATGGTTATCCCTGCTCTGTTGTTCTCCAGGTATGTGACTGCAATTAAACAAAACACATCCAATTATACTATGAGCCAAATCAATCAAGCCATCTCCAATTGTTGAAAATAAAGAAATAGCAACTACCAACAACTTTAACTAGTTTGCTATGGGGACAATGTACATCAATGAGTCACAAATACATCATCTCATATATGTGTAGCACTCATATCTATTTATACATTATTCTACATGTACATTACTTTTAAGTGGTCAAGCTTTAGGACTTGTTTGATTGGATGCGAAAAGAGGATAACCGATGAGAAGAAAAAAGAGATTAATAATTTAATCTTAATTATTTGTAATATCTCCTCCATTCTTCTACAATAATTCATTTTTGTTTTCAATTTCAAATTGAAGTATAAAAAAAAGGAAAAATATATTTCAAACACACTTCAAATTTTAATTTTATGTAATTAAATATATAAATACATTCTCCTTCAATAATTCATTTTTTTTTTCAATTCCAAATTGAAGTATAAAAAAAGGAAAATATATTTCAAACACATTTCTAATTTTAATTTTATGTAATTAAATATATATATTAAAATATATTCTCTAACAAAAATCATAATTCTCTTGCTTTCCTCCATTATCTTTACAAATGAAAATGTTCACAATCTGTTAGGTTAAGGCAAATTATTATTATTATTTTCATAATAGTATGGACTCTGAAATTTTAAAATTAGTTTTTTCTTGTCAATTAATATTCTGCAATACATGCACTATTCCTTACTATTTTTTATTTTTAAATTTATTTTTATTATCTTTCTGCAATTGAAAAAAAAGGGAGGAAAAATAGTAGTAATGCAAGTTCTTCACTTCACCTAAGGCTTGTCTTTTCTGGAAGCAGATGGTGTTAAAATGTGGGTACACGATCTTGGTCCCGTCCAGTTCGTCTTCGTCGCTCGGCAGCTCCTCGTCGGAGTCGGATTCGGACTCGCCGGGAAGTGTGGAATTGGGGTGCTTGGACTCCTCGGACGGCGCCTCCGTGTCCTCGCCGCCGAGGTGGTCGATGGTGGCGCAGACGTGCCACTTCGCGGCGTGGCCCGTCAGCGCCTGGGCTTTGTGCGTGATCTTTGCGGCGCTGCGCAGGCATATGAGCAGCCCTGTGACCAGCACCACCGAGCACAGCTGCAGAAGCAATCGGATTTTGTTAGAATTCGATTTAGGAACAGAGCAGTCGATGGAAATAAGAACAAGTTTGAGATTTTGCCTGAACAAGTCAAGAATTTGATGCAAGTTGAACATGAAACAAAAAGGAAAGATTTTTATAGTTAAATTTTAGGTTTTGGTACACAATCTTCTGCAGGACCTTCGATTCAGATTTTAGATAGTGTTCTTGAGAGAGAGAGAGAGAGAGAGAGAGAGAGAGAGAGAGAAAGAGAGAGAGAGAGAGAGNGAGCTTGTCGAGGAAGAGGAAGCGGCGGAGGCCGTAGCGGCGGGTGACGGCGGACAGGGCGACGAAGGAGAGGGCGGAGGCTGCGGTGAGGGAGACCTGGACGACGAGGTCGTAAGGGCGGCGATGGGGGCGGAAGGAAAGCACGAAGTGGGAGACCGCCGGGACGGCGACAGCCAAGAGGAAGAAGACGGACCAGGAGACGATGGCCCGCCAGGTGCCGGACTGGTCGAGGCACATCCATCGGAGGCACGTCCGGAAGGCGCGGAGCTCGTCGTCGGGGCGGGAGACGCAGCGGTCGTACGACGGCGACATCGGCGCCTTCGACGACGCCCGAGACGACGGGAAGAGCGGCGCCGTCGCCATGGTCGACGGCGCCGTCGAATGAGCTGAAACGAATGGGTTGTCGGCTTTTAAGCGTGGCTTTTATAAATTATTATATCATATTTTTTTTTGCTAATAAATACTTTTTTTTTCTTTTTACAAATATATATATATATATATTTAAGTTGAAACTTAGATCTCATAAATTTGCATTTTTTACACATACATTTATAATTTTGTACACTCAAATATAATTTGGCATTGAAACATTGCACATTTTAACTTTGGTTAAAAAAATATGTATTTGCTGGCCTACAAACCAATAAAATATTTGTTTGTCCCACGCCTGTGTTGTCAAGGAAAAAGACAATTGTGTTTTTTTAATGAATATATAAATGTCCTTCAATAATTTCCCATACAAAAATCTAAATTAATATGCATAAATTAATTCATAATTACTTGGGAAACTCCAATCCCCGCACATTGGAAATTAAGATGACACTATTTTTTTTTATTTTGGTCGGGGAAAAGAAAAAAAAATAGGAAAAAAATGATGATGTAAGAGTAGTGTGCTTGGATGAAATTACTTATCTTTGCTTCTTTGACAACTAAAAAAATATGCGAATAAAATAAAAAAAAATATTAAGTTAAAGAGTAAGTGGTCTGAATTTAGCGTAACAAATTTCAATATTGTACACGAAAAAATTTGATATAAAAATATATTAATCTAATTAGATATTTAAATAGGTGTGTTCTTTTTGTTAATTGTGATGTCATAAAAAGGTCTAAAATGGATAATAAAATATAAATCAATAAACCAATTAACTATTTTGCATTTACGAAAAAAAAATTCATCATTACTATATTTATCAAATAATCTTATTAAATATGCTAAGATAACCGTTAAAAGGCTAATTATATTCACTCATGCAACTATTAATATTTAGCTAAATCATTATTAAGAGTTGGAAACTTGGAATATTATTGACTCTTAGAACACGCAAACAAAATGGCATATTCGGAAGCAAAGAGCAAATAAAATTTCAACATTTTTTTTTCTAGATTTATGTTTTTTCAAGTATAAAAATAAATCCTATATACGTTTTTAACCCAAAAAATTTAGATAAGATAACTCTCGCCGGTAGATAATTTATATTTTTTTGCTTAGTCATGGCCATTAATAAATTATACATCACACCACATCATAAGGCTGAAAACAACGTATGCTCATCTTTTAATTGTACATCACACAACATTTATGATTTCAGCGTAGCTTATTAAATGAACAAAAGAGAGTGATGTGTAAACACTTCTCAATCGCTAAAATATTAAATTTATTATAAATAATATTTTTTTATAATATTGTATATTCATAATAAATTTAATATCTTAAATATTATCTAATTAAGTAGATAGCATTTTCATCAAATCTCTTATTAAATTGGACGCTGTGTAGTTCTTGTATGAATTCGGATATTTAAAAGTTTAATAAATGATAATTGACAGTGTTCGAAAAATAGTATTAAAAGTTTATATTTTCTTAATGGATGTCAATTACTTAGGATATACATACATATATATNATCGTAAAATAATTAAAAATTTAGAAGATAATGTTGAATCCTATTATTTCGTAATAAAATGTAAATATTTTTAAAGTTTGGTTGAAGGGATAATTTTGTCAAAATGCATGTCATCTTGCTGGTAATCTGGAAAGACACCTCCTATGGGTGCTATCTTCATTACCAGTTAGGTGGTAATTTAGATTACCAGAGAAGTAAAAATTACCGGTAATCTGTTGCAGCCAAACGTGGTAATATAGTGTGCCCTGGGAATTTTAAATTAAATAACCGGTAATCTATCTGAATTACCTCATACCAAACGCCCCCTAAGAAAAATATCCACTCGAGATGAGGAGCTGAAATACTTACAAATTCTAAATTTGATTTGGAGATCTCTCATTAAGAAAAAAATTACGTTTTAGCTACTTTGTTGACTACTCTCACCACAGTCTTAATTAAACAATCTGAAACAGGAAGAAAAGGAGAGCTTGTTTGATGTAATGGTCATAATGTCACATCTTTTTTTACCATGCACATGCTTTCTCTTCCTATAGTAAACATTGGGGGATCATTAATAAAGTTGTCATTGTAGTGCCTTGCAAAAATAATTTTATGGATTCAAGGCTATCAACCGTTTTAATGTACATTATTATTGGAGTTTATCTTCATTCACGTCATTTAGCATATGTCGATGATCATCATGATCGTAATAATTAGAATGATCATCTTCATAATGATTATATAATGTTGCGGATATGAGATGAGAGAGAGACAAAAGCGCACACAAAAGAAGACATGAGATTTACGAGGTTTACCCTTAACTGGGCTACATCCTCGGGCGGCGGCTGAGAGTTTCTTTTAATGAGAAATAATAGATGATTAGAAGATACTGAATAACTCAAATTATAGGAGTTTATATAAGGACTCCCAATACAAAATAGGAAACAGAAATTCTAAAGTTGTCTGAGTTTCGGAGGCTCCACTCCCGACCCCCGCGGGGGATCCCCCTAGACACCAGGCTCGCTAACCGAGCAGCGAGACCCCCGTATGGAACGGACGGCTTCGTCGTCCCAATTATTCGAGCGGCTGTGATGCAATGGGGGGAGGACATATAGGGTTAATCAATGTGTTAAGATTCAAAATATTATCAACGTAATAATTCGAATGATCATCTTCATAATGATTATATAATGATCATGCATTTTTAACATTCAAATGCAACTTTCATACTCTTCAGTGTAATATCAATTAGAGATGTCTTACCCAAGTTCATTTTTCCATGATTTCAAAGCTGAAATTATACTTTCAAGACAGAGACAACATCCTTTCCATTGCAGGCATCTTTCACACAAGTCATATGGTCATAAATTACTTGTTCAAGTTCATGAATGCTGCAAGGAGTGAGTGGCAGGCCTGGCGGCGCTAACCGCGATGAGCGCGCTATGCGCGCCTGGCAGCGGCTCTGTGAACGTCTGGCAGAGAGCACTAGGGGATGCATGGCGGGCGCAAGTGACGCATAGTGGAGCACGCCGGACGGCGGAGGAGAGGCGTATGGTGGGCGCATGGTGGACGGCGCTGGTGGCATACGACAGGCGATGCGCACAATGACGCACGATATGACGATGCACAACAAGAGGCACAGTGGTAGTAGAAGTATAGGACTTTAATGATTTTCTAAAAGAAAACCCTAAGGATTTGGATGAGGTAAGGGTACAAGATTAATAATAAAATAAATAGGACGTCGACTATTGATTTGAGCCGCAATGTTAATGATATAGGGTGGGTAGTGTGACTACTACCTAATTTCTGTTGTTCAGCTAGCTCCTGTTGTGCAACGAAGATGATACACGTGCATCCTCTTCTTTTTAGAGCATTGGTCGTGGTTAGTGCACCACCATTGGTAGTCGGGGTACATGAAAGACTCATGAGCAACTAATTAAATTACATCAAAGTCATTTGAATGCATTAATAGGATAAGACCGAAGATTGCCAAAATAACTTCATATTAAAGCTACTTACACATTTAAATTGATGTTTTGATTGTTGTTCCAAGACATAAGATATAATCTTGATGTTGTTTAAAGATATTATTATTTTCCTGAGATTGTTCCAGGATAGTAGGTATTATTGATATCCTGATGTTGTTCTAAGATATGGATAATTTATCTGATGTTGTTCCAAGATAGATGGTAAGTTATAATCTTGATGTTGTATAAAGATATTATTATTTTACTGAGGTTGTTCCAGGATAGTAGGTATTATTGATATCCTGATGTTGTTCCAAGATATGGATAATTTCTCTGACGTTGTTCCAAGATAGATGGTATGTATAAACCTCTTATCCTCTCCTAGAAGAGTATAACGTTACCGTTATGCTTACGGCAGGCTTGGATTTATATTGTTTACCATGATGACCATTGTTATAGATGAAAAGTCTGATGTAATGTTATTTTAATATTCATATTAACGATGATATCTATTTACCTTTTTTATATACTTGTTGCTTTACATAGTGAGTGTTTTATGCTCATGAGATATTAATTTTCCTATGTTGAATCTCATAGGTAATTAGGTTGTGGTGGATTTTTGATACTAGACGCTCAAGGGGGCACATGGATGATCATTGGGGTCTCTTTTGTCATTAGGTCTCTCTATTTTTAAATAATTGAGTTGTATGACTGACAATTCATATATTGAACTCCTTGTTGTCGGGAGACATGTAGACTTTCAGTTCTTTTATTTTCCACATTTTCTTTTTTGGACCTTTTAGTCATATTTAATTGTCTCAGCTTTACTATCATTATTTTTTTATGTCATATTTTTTGTAATAAGTCAAAAGATCAAAATTTAAGTCAAGGTTTTATATGATGTGTAATATCTTCAGGTACATATTTTTATCACGTAGTCGGGTGTGGGTTTGAGGACATTATATTTACCGTTAACTATATTGTTAATAATTTTTTTATTCAAAAATCACTATTATAGCTTAATTCTATAAATATTGTTACTTTTTAGAATTACAAATATTACATATTCTTTACTTCCCAAAAATAAAGAAATAATTTGCTATGCATTCGGTATATAAATTTCAAGTCACACGGCTTCTTTCGACTCCCGACCATGAAATTAAATAAATAAATATAAATTTCATTAAAATTAAATTCCAAGTCCTTTTAAATTTAAAATGTCACTCTCTTATTCTAATTACTTTTTGCAACCTGCATTCCTTAATGAATTAATTAATTAATGATCGGTGAGTTTTTTTCTGTGAAAGTGTAGATTATAGAGATCATGACAAGGGTTGGTAGATGTTAACTAAATATATATTGCAAGGTGGGAATTAATTGATTATTTTGGGACAACTTGTGGTGGATTTCTTGATTTTTTAAAAGAAATGAGTGCTCTATGTTGGGTCTTTTTACTCCCGATTTATCTCAATGTATTTAAGATTTTGTGCACAATATTTATAATCCCGGAACTCACAGAGAAAAGAATAAATTTATGGATAAAATCATTTATTAAAAATATATTCAATTATTGGACAACAATCAATATATTTCCAGATTAGGATATAAATTATAATAATATAATATTGTTTGAATACAAAATTAAACTTCAAAAGTTTTCAACATGGACGAATAAATAATCAAAGAGATACATTCCGAATTTACCCTCTTACTTTAATTTATAACAAAATGAACAAAACTTACTGGCATTATTACTAAATAACTTACTGGCGTGATTGTGCATGTCATATTATTTATTTAACTCTAAAAACAGATAAAAAATAAAATAAGCAGGAAAAATAATTAATTATCACACATTTTGTGATGAGTGTAAAAATATTTTACTCTCTATCTTTTAACATTTTTTTGATATAATAAATAATGTTGTATGTACAATAAACACCATATCACTCGATAATTGATAATAGATAGACATTCAGATAATTTTATTATAAAATAAAATTAGAAAATATTTACTTCTTGTGATAGTTTATGGACCATAAAACGTCACATGGAACCAATGGGCCTTCTGGTAAATTCGACCCGAGTATTTCTAGTTAATTTTTCGTTGTTTCCTCTACATTTTTATTATTTCTTCAGTAAAAGAAGAAATGTATGATTTTAATGTGCGTATGATTATCGAAAATAATCGTGATTTAATTAATTCGTTAATTATAATAGGGAAACATAATTATTTATTTAAACTTAAAAAAAGGACAATAAAAAAGAGAAACCACTTTTTTTTGTAAGGGAAAAAAAATAACAAATACCACTTGTTTATTATCAAGTCATTTCACCTCAAATTATAGCAATCTCTTTCCACCCACACGTGTAAAGCACCTCCAAACCAAAAATAATAAACTTGGTTTGTTTATATTAAGAAAAAAAAAAGGAAAAAAAGGAAGGTGCTCCCTATTTAAGTAGGGAGCATCGTGTTACCTAAGGTTTTAACCGTATGATCTCTAATCTATGGTGACTTGATTTAGGAGAGAGAAAAAAGTAGGAGAGAAAAAATTTAATATTCATCCTAAATTTAACATCCAAGAATTGATGATATAGGTAATATAGTGCTCCCTACTTAATTAGGGAGCACTTTTCTTGAACCCTAAGGGGCCGTTTGGCACATTCCCAGTTTTTATTAACCGGTAATTTAGATCACCACTAAAATATATTACCACTTTATAAATTACCGGTAATATTATATCATAGCGTTTGGTAAGTGGCAATAACATAAATTATAATTTAAATTATGAAATAAAAATTACTAAAATACCTTTCAAAATTGTTGAATTAAAATAACTATAAACAAAAGAAAAAATATAAAAAGTGAGTTATGTCAAAATATGAGTTTATATTATCAATCGTAAAATAATTAAAAATTTAGAAGATAATGTTGAATCCTATTATTTCGTAATAAAATNAAAAAGTGAGTTATGTCAAAATATGAGTTTATATTATCAATCGTAAAATAATTAAAAATTTAGAAGATAATGTTGAATCCTATTATTTCGTAATAAAATGTAAATATTTTTAAAGTTTGGTTGAAGGGATAATTTTGTCAAAATGCATGTCATCTTGCTGGTAATCTGGAAAGACACCTCCTATGGGTGCTATCTTCATTACCAGTTAGGTGGTAATTTAGATTACCAGAGAAGTAAAAATTACCGGTAATCTGTTGCAGCCAAACGTGGTAATATAGTGTGCCCTGGGAATTTTAAATTAAATAACCGGTAATCTATCTGAATTACCTCATACCAAACGCCCCCTAAGAAAAATATCCACTCGAGATGAGGAGCTGAAATACTTACAAATTCTAAATTTGATTTGGAGATCTCTCATTAAGAAAAAAATTACGTTTTAGCTACTTTGTTGACTACTCTCACCACAGTCTTAATTAAACAATCTGAAACAGGAAGAAAAGGAGAGCTTGTTTGATGTAATGGTCATAATGTCACATCTTTTTTTACCATGCACATGCTTTCTCTTCCTATAGTAAACATTGGGGGATCATTAATAAAGTTGTCATTGTAGTGCCTTGCAAAAATAATTTTATGGATTCAAGGCTATCAACCGTTTTAATGTACATTATTATTGGAGTTTATCTTCATTCACGTCATTTAGCATATGTCGATGATCATCATGATCGTAATAATTAGAATGATCATCTTCATAATGATTATATAATGTTGCGGATATGAGATGAGAGAGAGACAAAAGCGCACACAAAAGAAGACATGAGATTTACGAGGTTTACCCTTAACTGGGCTACATCCTCGGGCGGCGGCTGAGAGTTTCTTTTAATGAGAAATAATAGATGATTAGAAGATACTGAATAACTCAAATTATAGGAGTTTATATAAGGACTCCCAATACAAAATAGGAAACAGAAATTCTAAAGTTGTCTGAGTTTCGGAGGCTCCACTCCCGACCCCCGCGGGGGATCCCCCTAGACACCAGGCTCGCTAACCGAGCAGCGAGACCCCCGTATGGAACGGACGGCTTCGTCGTCCCAATTATTCGAGCGGCTGTGATGCAATGGGGGGAGGACATATAGGGTTAATCAATGTGTTAAGATTCAAAATATTATCAACGTAATAATTCGAATGATCATCTTCATAATGATTATATAATGATCATGCATTTTTAACATTCAAATGCAACTTTCATACTCTTCAGTGTAATATCAATTAGAGATGTCTTACCCAAGTTCATTTTTCCATGATTTCAAAGCTGAAATTATACTTTCAAGACAGAGACAACATCCTTTCCATTGCAGGCATCTTTCACACAAGTCATATGGTCATAAATTACTTGTTCAAGTTCATGAATGCTGCAAGGAGTGAGTGACTGCACAATATTACTTTCACTGATTTGCTCAATTTTTTGGGTGAAAATGGTTTGCTCAGTCAAACAAACAAACTTTCTAACAGAAGGAGTTGCAAAAAGCTTTCTTAAAGAAGAAATGGGAGTTGCAACTTGCAAGTAAAACTACAAGCCCGTCTCATATTGCATGACTCGAGTGACGCACGTATCATGTGAACCCCCCTCTTTCATCACACCTTTCTCTCTCCTCATCTGCTCAATATAATCACAAGCATTGCAACCCCCATCAATTCCCACAAGAAGAACTCTTAGAATGAGGACACAGGTCGCCGAGTGTGTTAAGAAGCTGAGAAAAATGCTTCATTTATTAGCTCTTAATGAGAAGAAGAAGAAGAAGAAAGTGAGCAAAGTTGTCCCGCCGTCGCCGCCGATACGCGCCGTCTACTGCGGAGAGTTGTTTCGCGCCTCCAACACCGCAACAAGCTGCAACGGCAACCAGGATCATGCTGCAGTCTCAGCTTACATTACTGCTCAGAAGTACTTTAGCCACAGGCAAAACTTGCTCATGTAAACTGCAGAAAGTTTACAGCTTTTTATGTTATCTCAGTTCCTTTTCTTTCTACTTCTTTCTCTCTCCTTGTTACAGTAGAAACGTCTGATATGATATGATGCTATGATACAATTTCATATACATATATATATGTTTCTAATTGTCATGTTACACATAAACTAAAAAGAGAAAAAAAAATAGTGTGTATGCTACAAAAGATCGATCAAAGTAATCTTAAATCTACTCATAACGTTTGAAGAAATCGTCCACCATTGGAGCATATACAACGTCCTTGGCGTTGACGCCTATGACGTAGTCTGCATGGGCGTAATTAGGCAAGTTTTGCACCACCAGATTGCTCCTGGTACCAGAATTGAGCTTGTCCAGCAGCTGCATGACGTCGAGGGGCACGGATAGCAAGTCTTGGCTGCCGTAGCTGAGGAAGAGAGGGAAGCCGTCCGGCACGGCCGAGATGTCGTAGGTCGGAGGACTCGGCCGCCCGTAGTGCTCCATGTTCTGCGCCGGATCGAGGTAGTCGTACTTCGCTATGGTGCCTTTCCGGATCACTGCCATTTGAATCAATTGAAGAAGAAGACTATGTAAAAAAATCTGAACAGACTTGGCCTTTGTTGAATTGTAATTGATATCAATGTGAGAAACTTACTCTGTGACAAATGAATCAGGGCCTTTGTCGATGTCGGCTGCGGTTCGTGCTCGAGAAATAGATCGACGCCGGAAGAATTCAGGCAGCAATTTTTACCTTGATTCAGAGTCCAGAATGCAATGTGTCAAAATGGTTTCAAGAGACTAACATGGCAAAGCTTTAGTTTCCTGTCTAAGAACAATAAAAAGGCAATGTTAATTGAATTAAGCGAATTAGTGCACCTGTGTAGAGTGTTAGCAAATCAAAGCAATTGATAGGCTCCTTGCAGATTCGACAGAGGAGCTCATCTGCTACTGGTCTACAGTTTAACATGGAATTAATATGATTTCTTAGATATAATTCATCTTTCCGAAAGCCAAAAAAAAAGAAAAATTCTTCTAGGAAAAAAATGGTAATGCTCTGATCATAATCATCAATGCAGAAAGTATCGGATCGCTTACCCGGCCGGATCGAACTCGCGAATCCCGAGCCAGTAAACCACCTGAAACATAGACATGCAAGACATTAACATCATACCAGGCTGAGCATTAAGTACTAATTACACAGTGCACTTTACCTCTGCAAGAAAAAGGCCTGATGCTATTTGTGCAAGTGGTGATGAAATGTGGTTGACATAAGCAATTGGGCAGAGCAAAGCTGCTGACCTTACCATTGGAATCAATGTATGCTGGGAGAAAGATGTAAGCCCTATCAGAGTTCCCTGATCAACAAAAAATGTACAAACTCCATGTTTCAGTTTCTTTATATGTAAAACTCCTGCCAAAATTGCAGCATGCAACTTTATTTAGTTTGCCATGTCATGATCTCACCAGAGAGTGCCCAACGAAGTGGAGCTTCTGGTTGCCTGCATTCCTGTAAACATGCTCCACAGTTGCAGGGAGATCATAAGCAACGAGCTCGTCCCACGACCAATCCCAGTATCGCTGCATGCCAAATTTATTCATAAAAATTCACTTGGACTAATGAAGAAAAAAGGGTCATGTTAATTTGCGAGTATGAACAGAGACCGGGTCTGTGTGAGAGAGTGAGGTGTGCCCACGGCTGCATTTTGTCCCACGGCTGTTGGCGATCCACACATCGTATCCTTTTCCGGCCAAGATGAGCGCCAGCGACCCGTCCGACGAACTAAGCAGCCATGTGAAACCATCCTATATATATGCTGGTAGTTAAGCATTGTTAACAGGTCTCTACTCTGCAACAAGAATTAGCACTACAAACCATCAAAATTCCATGTTGCAGAAGCACCGGTATCTTTGGTCCTTTCACCTGACCGGATTGGCCACTCTGAATCCTCTGTACGCCAAGAATGTACCCATCTTTCGTGGTCACCTGCAACATTTTAGAAGTCATAAGAATTGCACCATGGAGTAGTGCTATTGATGCAACAAAGAATTTAAGTAAAACACATGTAAATGCTCAGGAACTTCACCTGGTGATCTTCGCATTTGTAGCTGAACTTTACGACCCCTGACTTGCATATGCCGAGATCAACCGAAACACGAGGCCGAGCAAAGGTCGATGATTTCAGACTCAAACACTGCTTCCGGTGATCGGTCGGCGTACTCCGGGAGCCGGCAGAGATTTCAGAGACCACGTAAAGAAGCCATGCAACATACAAAAGCGTCTTATGATCGGCCATCATCTGTAATTTCGAGTTGCATGTATGGTACAAGTATAATAAAACTTGCATGCTTAATTGCTGGTATTGAACAAAAAGACCTTTATAAAGCATGCCACATTTGGGAGCTCTGTGGACAAGAACGCTTGAAGGAGAGTGCGAATTATTCGATGGACAACAACGAAGGCTGAGTCGAGAATTTGGTGCAAAGGAAATTTGATAAATTGGAGTTGCATGGAGAGCCAATAGAAAATTGACAAGTAAGTTCTTTTCTTTTCCCTTTTTTTTTCCAAAATCCAATATTTTTCTGGGGATGAACAAGAGAAGGAAGGCCGCAATCCAAGCTGTTTGACGTGAGGTCTCACGATGGCAGGCCATGCAACCAGGTACATGGTTTACTTTTGTATCTTCTGAGCAACAGGGTGGGTTCAGTATGCCTTTCATAAATATTAGTACTTGAATTAGCAAACACTAAGCTTTAACTTTTTTTTTCCTGAGTTAAGGACAACTCTTCTCACAAATATTTCTGGGTTAAGGACAACTATCCTCACAAATAATCCAAATGCTTAACCCATCCGGACCAGGAGCAAGTTTGTTCTTGGGTAGAGCAAGAACAAGTTGCTATCACTAATTCATGTGTTCTAGCAATAAATGAGGTAGAGCCCACCAATATAAAGAAATGGGTGTTTAGCAAAAAAAATGAGAACAAGCTTTTGTTCCTGGTATTGTTCTCAATTCAAGCGGGCCTAAGAGGCTCTTTGGTACAAGAACAAGGTGAGAATAAACTCATTTTTCTTATATTTTCGTCCAAGCACTTCAAGAATAAGAAATATTCCATCTTTTTCAAAATCATCTTAATTTTTTTGAAATCATCATTTTTTGTTATTTAATCAAGAACAATGGCAAGAACAATTTGTTTGTTCCTTTTTTTCTTCTAAAAGATATTTTATTACATTATTATATCTTAATAAATACAAAATTATTTATAATTAATATTTTTTTACGATTAATTATTTTTTTTATAAAATATAATAATTATATTTTTTTATATATTATTAGTTTTACATATTAATTAATTACTATATTATCACATTATTTGGTAATAACATATGATTAAAAATAGAATAATGGAAAATGTTAATTAACTTGTGTTAATATAATATTATAAATATTTTGGTAGTTAATATTATATTAACAATAAAATAAACAGGAATCATATATTATTAGGAACTTATTAATTTTATAATCAAAATTAGCATTATTAGTTGTTTATCTTTAGTTAATTATTCTTTATGAAAAAAAGTCTTCCAAAAAAAATTATTAATTAATTATTTGTATTTAAAATATCCATAAATACTTAATTATATTTATAAAAATAGATAACAAAATATTATATTTAATAATATCATTAGAATAGTAATAAATTAATTATTAGAATACTAATAAATCAATCAAACACCCCTGAAAATAACATAAGAATAGTTCACTTTTATTCTTCTCTAGAGAATAAAAAAGAAATATTCCCCCTAATTCTCATTTTTCTTATTCCTCCCCCCAAATAGGGCCTAAGGCAAGGAGACTGCCAATTACTTGTCCGCATTTTATCCCATTTCCTTTTCACCATTCAAAGGAAATATTTTTTTTCTTGATATGCTGAATATGAAAAGAACAGTGAAATATTTTTCTCACACAAAAAATATATCAAGATTCGAACACCTTTCTATGAAAATATTACTAGACACAAGAGAAAAAGAAACATAGTACTGTTATAACTTACAACCAATGACAATAGAATCTAAATACTAGATATCTTTCTTTTTTTCCAACAAAAATTTGAGATGTATCTACATTTAACCATATTTTTAGTTATGTTAGCATGGTTTATTTGCTTGTTGAGAGATGAGGGTTCCGACATCAGCCATGGGGAGAGCATCTGCAGTTTTGTTGACAGATTGGTTTCTTCTAAACTTGACAAGAGGTTTTTTCAGAAAGCTCCATTTCCGGGGCTTTAACTGACCCATCAGTTTCAGTTGCTCCCTGCGGAATTTCCTATTGACATACCATGCTCCGCCGCGCCAACCTAGACCATAACTGCATGTTGAGAAATGGACAATGAAAATTACTTCAAAGTGTCGTACCATTAGAAAACTAACAATTGTAAGCACAGATCCCACATAATAAAGAACAGGATTTGAGAAAATAGCTCAATAGCAACAACACTTCAAACAATTTAGGCAAAATAGAAGGAACTGATTTGTTCTGCATGCTTAGTGATATATCACCAAATGGACTTTTGAGTCTATTTTCAATTAAACACCAAATAACAATAGAAAGTTATAAAATTTATAGGATACCATATGAACTAATTTCCAACATCCTATTCCCTGTTTAACCAACAATTATTTTGCATATTGGTATAAGCATAATTGCATAGAGTGATTAATTTAATTACAATAATGTAAACGTGCCAAATTTTCCACACTAAAGAAATATAACCAACACATTCTTTTAGTAGTTTTCATGTTCCCACTCAAAAATAAGTAATCTTTATGTAAATTAATACAAGTAAAAACAAACCCAATAGCCAGAGTTGTCAATGAGGTGGCAACGCATGTTGCAGTGCTGACATTTCCAGTGCTTACAATCTTTTTTATCTCTTCTTGCTCAACATCATATCTATTCTTCAACTGTAAAAAAAGTATGCAGCTTAACATGTTAATTCATCCAATAGAACTTCAATAAAAAGCAGAAAACATAAAAGCAAGAGAATTTATTTTGGGAGAAACAAGACCTATTTTTAAATACCACTAACCAGCTACACCATATGGGCAAATTCTCCACTATAAACAGTATATCAAAAAAATACTAACAAGGACTTTTGATTTAATCCTGGATATACTCTAGTAAGTTGAACTTACAGCTTGTTCAATTGTCTCCAACCTCTTGTTAACTTTTGATTGATGAATCTCTCTCATACAGTAACCTGAAAGTGGGCCCATAAGTCAAGACAAAAATCAAGAAACATAATTCAAGGATGTAAATCTAAAGTGACAAACAACATAATAAAAAGGTAAATAATTGCAATATGTTGCTCAGTCAAGCTACATGCTATTCTGTTCTCTTTTGAAGGTTACTAAGTGGAAATCTTTGGCTCTAAGTCAAGCATAAGTACTGGAAACATAATGGTAACATGATTAAAGCTGACGGCTTATGTTCTTTAGCTTTGGTGTCATTAAAGTTCACTGATTTATCCTTGTTTTCTTTCCCGACTCCTCTCCCCCCTTCCCAGACGAAGTCCCACATTTCTTCTGCCACTTCCTCTTTCAGACCAAAAGTTCACTATAGCAAAGGGTTACCACACCCCATGCAACATGGGTACAGGCTTTTTTGTTTTACAAATCTTTAACCAAAGGAGTAGACATATTATCATCAACGCTTGTCATTCCTCAAGGTTTTCATTTCCACATGTTCTTTCGCAGTGAAACTTATGCCCAACCATATCAGCTTTGTCTAAGATGTTGATTAATGCAAATAGACGACCATCTCAGTTTTAGTCAATGCATTGGACTAATGCCCAACCTCATTTACTAAAACAAACGAAGCTCTACCGGGAGAATAACAAGTGCTAGTTCATTCAGGTCTTCAATTTCAAACACTAATCATAAATATCCAGGCAGAGTGGTAAACAAGAGTCATCCCAGAATCAACCTAATCAGTGTTAAAAGTGTGCATGCAATCTTTGTGCTTCAAGTTGCATGTTTTCTACCACATTATTTCAAGTCAAGTCTTGAACTCATTAAAACACCATCTGGAAGCTCATTTCCAGAGAATAAACCCTTTAATTCCAACTATCAATTCCAAGCGCCATAAAAAAGATTACAGCACTGCAAGTGTTTTAATTGGATTAAACATCAAACTATGTGTCAAATATGCACCTTGTTTCCAAGTTTTAATAAATGAGGCTCTACCAGAGGATTAACAAGTGCTAGTTCTTTCATGTCTTCTATTTCAAAACCCTAATCTTTCTTTGAGGGGTTCAATCCCCTGATCATAAATATCCAACTAAAGTGGTGACCTTTTAAAACCCTCCTAATCGGTGTTCAAAATCCGAAGCCAATAACTGTCCTTTAAGTTGCACATTTTCTACTACACCATTGGAAACGAAGTTTTTGAAGCCATTAAAAGATCATCCGGAAGCAGGTTTCAAGTGAACTGTAAATCGTCGAACCCTAATTATCAACCCCAAGCCGTCAACAAGCTTGCAGCTCTCCAAGGTGTTTAATTTGGACTGAAACATTCATGAGATTTTCGGTGAAAAAAAAGATGCACTTTGTTTCTAATGTTTGAGAGAAGACGTTAGCAGCATCATAAACTGATGAGAATTGAGAACTAACCTGCCCATGCAGTAAGAACCGATGCTACCGAAGTTCCGATCGTAAATACCACCCTATGATTCTCGAAAACTTGCTGCAATAAGCAATATGAATAGAAAAGATGACTTAGCAAATGGAAATCTGTAAAGACTCCTCAGAGACAAATTTAGATCACAAAGTGGTGTGTGACACGGGAACACAACATACATTATATATCTCCGATCAACAAACATGTAAGCAATTTGGAACCAGAAATCACGTGGGGCGAATGAAGGAAGCAATCAAAGACAGACCTTGGTGGAGAGGTAGGTATCTTGAACTGCGGACAAGGTGTTCGAAGCTTTGCGTCTCAGGTGCGGCAGGCCATTGAGGACCGAGAAATCGCCGCCGTCGCCTCCCCAAATCCTTGGCCTCACGGTGCGGAAGATGGCACGCCCGGTGCTTTGCAGGCGCTGCCTCATCATGCCGATCAAAGAGACGAAGAGGGAGACCGGGAACACGCCGGAGACGACGAGAAGGACGAGAGCGCCGCCCTCCCTTCCGCCGTGCGCCGATCGTTTCTTTCTTGCATTCCCGTTCGTTCCTTGGAGAACACTTCACCGTTAAATTTGATACGATATCTTTCATGCTGTTACGAGCCTGTGACCATCCGAAATCCGAAACGTTAAATCCAGTAACACTGGGCCCAAACAAGCCCATGTTGATATCGGTAGAGGGCCTGCTTCTAAACGGGCTTGACGCACATGTTGTTATTATTATTATTATTATTATTATTATTATTATTATTATTATTATTATTATTATTATTATTATTATTATTATTATTATTATTATTGTTATCTTCGTTGTCGTGTAGTCATGAAAATATAATTTTTAAAAGCCTTAATTTGTTAATTATCATTTATTCTTTATACACGCATATATATGTAAAAATAAAGCTTCTGAAAATAAATTGAAAAACATATTGAATTTAATGTTGGTGTACCCGGGTACATCATGTACCTTATATGTTAAACCGTTGGATTTGAGATCTACGATTAATCTATTTAAGATTCTTATTATTTATTTATTTATTTTAATCGTGGATCTCAGATCCAACAGTTGAATATACAGGGTACATGGTGTACCCGGGTACACCAACGTTAAATTCATTTTTTAGATTTTATTGTACGTCAAAACAAGTGGAAATGCGTAAAAACGAAAAAACAAAACGTTTTCTCTAAAGAAACACATGCCTTTAGAAAAATAATTTTTGGTTAAAAAAAATTATGCAGCAATCGTCCGCTTGTTGTCCCTATTTCTATCAGAAAAATGAAAATGCAATAATCTAAAATGGTAATTCTACTCATAATACTTTCATGGGTCATCTCGACGAAGAATAAGTCATAAATTCAAATATTATTCTTTCTTATTAGAAAACTAATTTGTTCACTCATCCGATAAAATAATTAATTCTATACGATCAACTCTTTTATCTTAATAGAATAAAACAATCTTTTAAAATAATAATCATGTACAAATCGATTATTAAAAAATATAAAATGATATTTGAGAAGTCGGAAGGACGCAAAATTCCTTAGTTAACTTTGATTTTTCTTTAGGAGTGATGATGAAGTTAACATGTTTTTAGCAAAAAGGAAAAAAAAATGTGACTCAATTGTTTAGAACTCCGAATTACAATTTTTTTAAGGAAATTACGGATACTTAGTTAGAGATCAGCCATCCATCTCTTGTACTGGACATATGACATGTTTGGCTAAACTTATAAAATAAATTAAAATTATTTATAAGTAAAATTTTAAAAAAATTATATTTGATAATTAAAAAAATATATTTATAAGTTGTTAGGTAACTACTTATAAGTTGAAATAAAAGTAGAGTCTCCTACTTATTTTTAAAGTTGTTGGCTTATTAATTTTAAATAATTATATTATTTTTTATTTATATTTTTTTATATTATTATCATATAAACTTTAAGAATATCTTAGCTAATATTTACTTTAATAAATATTATAACTATTTATTGATATTATCATTATTTTTATCTAACACATGTAACTACTTATATTTTAAAATAAGTATCCGTACTTAAAATACTTATTAGCATTAATATTTATCAAGTATTTTTTATACATTAAGTCAAACAGGCCCATAAACATCTCCTTGGTGAAAGAATAGCTAGGATATGCTTGAAAAATATTAAAAATAAAATGATATATAAGTTTAGCTTATCGATGAAATTTAAATTTTTTAATATTTAAAATCAAGAGATGAGACATTCACAATCGATAAAAAATGATAGAGAAGTATATTGATTTATGATTCGAGATATGCAATTGCTAAACCGCGTTTTAACTCCAAGTCCAACATACTCCAATCAGGCCCTTCAACTCTTTTGGTGGCTGATGTGAGAGCCGGAAAAGATTGGAGCAAACTGTGACCATAATATAAATATATATGGGAGGGAGGGAGGGAGCCAAGAAATAGATTCATTTGCCAAGGTGTTCATTGATTCATTCGTTCATCCATCCGGGATAAGCTCAAAATTTTGTTTTCAATTAGCAGTTGTTAGGGAGACAGGGAGGCAGGCAGGCATTGGAGTGGAGTGGAAGGACCATAATATAAATACAAATATGAATAAAGATATATATTGATGGATGGGCAAAGCATATGGCATTCTAATTAAGAGTGGTTGACACAGTTGGTTAGCGGGACTGTACCTTGGGAGGACGGATGGTAGTAGCTCCGAGTTCGATTCCCAGACAGATCACTTTGGCCAGAATTTACCTTCGTCGCACCCGTCCGAACACACGAATTAATCAGATGCTAATAATCCTGAAAATCAGTAGAGTTCGACCCTTAGAACAAAAAAAAAAAAAAAAACATATGGCATTCCAGCCCCCACCTCCCTTCTCCTTCTCATGGTGCACATTGTTTGGTAACATTTTTATGTGGCCCATGCCGAAAGACGTGATCTTTGTCCCCTCCTCCCTCCCTCCTCTATACATATGTGTTGTGCTTGGCTGCCTAACATTTATCATTATTATTGATGCATATAATTTTATATACTTCTCGCCAGCTTTACTCCCAAACTCATCCATTCCAGTCACGGGCCATTTTATTCACTGGTCAGTTGGCCAACTTTATCGAGCTTCAAAATTGAAAAAGAAAACAAACTAAATATAATTGACGCAGTTGAATAAGATATTTCATTCTAATAATTTTGAGTTCAAATTATAGAGTCGTCAATTTAATTAAAATTTATATTTTTCGCTCTCCTTCGAACAACGAATTAGTCACATACTAATAACTCTGATCATCGACTGGTCTTAATTGAACAACGAGAATATATCATAATAATCACAAATTCTTATTTTAAAATCATCAATTTAGTTTATTTTTTTCGCTCTCATTAGAATATCAAATTAGTTAAATTTAGTATAAAAAATAATCTAGGGGTTTGAGCTACAGATTTTTACTATTCAAAATATTTTGTGGCCGACCCTAGGTAAGATGACACTTAGTTCCTCACGGTTTTCTTTCAACACATCTTAATTTTGTGCGGACCATGTGGGCCCAAATCGAATAATATCTTGAATAGATTCAGGGATGTTACTCTATTAGCTCTGAATATCGACGGATCTTAGATCTTAATTGAAAAAATAATAAAGAAGAAAGAAATTTAGTAAAATAAACTATGAAGAAAAAAACTTTATGTTCACGTGCTAGTAATTTTGAACGTTAAATTGCTTGAAAAATTAAGTTGATTAATCATATAAGGACATTATGACATCAAATGTGCACATTCATGTTTTCACACTCTTAATAGTACAACAATATGATATAAGTGAGAACAACATCTTTTTTTTCTCTCGATGGAAGCACTAAATGTATCTGCACAATCTATATTTGAACTCGGACGAAATAAGTGCATTGATTTAAGCTGCCTGGTAAGAATTGTTTTCCTTATTTTCTTAAAAGCATGATTTTATTTTAATATCAGTGCTTAGTAACAAATTTTGAAGCTTGCTTTATTTTAAAATAGCTATTACGTAAAGTTACTTTTAAGCTTTTTGAAAAATAAAGCAAAATTTCTCCAAAGCTAACTTACTCTTGCAGCTTTAATGGCCACATTAAATAGATTATTTAAATTTAAACTAAATTATAAAAACAATAAATTTTAATATAGTTGAATTATACTCTCCTCTCAATATTTTTTCTCGCATTTTTAATAAGTAATACTCAAACGAAATGGACAACAGCTCAAGCTCACACCCTAACCAATTTTCTCCCTTACACGTTCCCGAACAGAATTCTTGGTGATATATTTCATAATTTTGTTTACATTTTGATGATACAAAATAACTTATAATTATAGAGCTAAATTTTCGAACATTTACGTGTTATATATATATATA